>CXYZ01002153.1:118901-129074 GCA_900006705.1 Sonneratia caseolaris
ATAAGTTTTTATTTTTTTTAATTTTAAGTCAGACAATTTTCTCACAGATTCAATTAGGTTCACCGGTCGGATCAAGAACCGGCCGGTTCAATCGGAATTTTTTTTCTTTGAATGTACAATTGAATTTTTTATAGGAACCAGACTCGATAAGTGGCCGGTTTTCGTTGAACCGATCGAACCGACCGGCCCGATATGACTTTTAAAACTATGCGCGAAAGAGTGAAGCTTTCTCCTTCCTCCTCGACAGCTTCCGAGTCTCACACCAACCCTCCACCCCCTCTCTCTCCTTAAAAGACACCGACTCAGGCTAGATGGTATCCACTCAACCTTCTCTCTTTCTTAGAGCACTGAACTCAGCTGATCAGTCTCACCACTTCTGCCAGCTCCTAGGTTTTCAATTTCATGGAGGTTTATTATTTCTCTCATGATTTCAGTGACTTTTGGTCCGTTTTGGTAGGCCAAAAAAGCGGGGGCTTCTCCTGTGTTCTCTCTGTCTCTCTCTTTTCATTTTTGTTTTGATCGTCTCTAGGTTTGGAAATGTCAAAATTAAATGTCTCACTCGTTCTGGACGTTATGGAAACTTTTCTCTCCTTCCTCTTTTGCTCTCTCTGCTATCGCCTTTCTTCAGCTCTCTTCCTGATCTTCTTCCTCCTCAAAGATATTTTCCAAACCAGTCATGAACTGATATTCTCGATCTGTTTCCCAGGTTTAACAATGTTTCAAGACATGCAAATGCTGCTCTAGATTTTTGTCGTCGGCTCTATTTAATTATTTTCACATTCTGCTATGCAATTTCTGATGGATTTGTACTTATATTTCTTTTGATGTCAATTATCAATGGCAGTTCTCTGTAACCTGAGCAGAAAGGATCCAATCAAGGCTCGAACCCAGTGGGTGGACATCTGAGGATTCTTAAGACAAAATCTATCCCCTCGTCCTGGGAAAAATGTTTGGTGACTGCCAGGTTCTGTCGTCGATGGGAGGGAGTGGGATCGCCTCGGACTCCCTCTTCTCCTCGCCTATCCGGAACTCTAACTTCGACTTCATGTCAACCCTTCCCTTCAACGCCTTCGCTCCCATTATTCCCGTAATGCTTCCTCTCAAGCTCACTCCTCGGAACCAGTGTTGGAAACTTTCCACTTCTATTTTCTGAGACAGTGCGCTAACAGCTGTTTTTGGAATGAAAAAAAATTGGTCAATGATTATTTCCTGCGGAAGGAATAGAATGGAGTAATGAGGTTGGGGAAGGAAGAGATGGAGAGCGGTGGGTCCGGGAGCGAGCTGCAGCTAGACGAGAAGTCAGTGAACAAGACACAGGAGGGCGGTGAACCGCCGCAGCCTAATGCCAAGAAGAAACGCTACCACCGCCACACTGCTCATCAGATCCAAGAAATGGAAGCGTATGCATGCTGAATCTCGCTCTCTGTATCAGCAAAACACAACTTCTTTCACTAATCATACCTATATTTCCAGGAAGACTATCAATTCCAGTAGCTTTTCTTTGCATGCACTTATAGCGGCTGATTGTATAATTTGCAGTTTGTTCAAAGAGTGTCCCCACCCAGACGACAAGCTGCGGATGAGGTTGAGCCAAGAACTCGGACTCAAACCTCGACAAGTCAAGTTCTGGTTCCAGAACCGTCGGACACAAATGAAGATTAGTATCTTCAAATTTAATCGAAACAAGGGCCTAATGTGTTCCTCCAAAACTTCAGATATCTCTTTCTTTTACTACCTTCGCAATGCAAACCCTAAAATGTGGATCCTTGATTAGTAATTGCCGTGTCCCAGCTTTAAGACAAATTCTATACACAGCTCCCGAGGAGTGACCACATACATATCACGGTTCTATGAGCACTACATGCCCTAGATTATGCTTTCATTAAAGAAATGCTAAATTCTCCTCAGAATGGGGGTATTTATATGCATAAATCAAAATAATGTTCCTTGTTATATTACGTTTAATAGTTCTATCTCGTTGACATTTTTCTTGGTTATGTCCCGAAAGCACATTGGTTTAGCAAAATAATGTCCACGGATCCCAAGTGTGAGTGGTTTATTGACTTAGCACCATTTGTAATGCTCATTGATTTACGAGAAGCGATCGGGAAAGACAGTTACTGGAAACGCCGGGTCGCTGTTCGTGGTGTGCATTACAGACTGTGACACATAAATGTTAAGCAATAAAACCTTAACTGTTCGTCTGCACCTTGGAAGGGTACATGGAGTAAATGTGTTCCCCACTCCAGTTCAGTTCCTCTTTAAACATAATGCTCTTTTTTCCCCTTCTATTCATGATATGGCTGGTATCGATCACTTGTAGGCACAACAAGATCGAGTGCATAATATGATTCTGAGAGCGGGAGAATGAGAACCTAAAAAACGAAAATTACAGGCTGCAAGTGGCCATCCGTAATGTTATCTGCCCAAGTTGTGGAGGTCCGGCAGTGATTGGGGAGATAGCATTTGATGAGCTTCGCATTGAAAAAGTTCGACTCAAAGAGTAGGTATGATTACATTTATTTTCCTCTCGCCATCGTAAATTGCGTATCCACTTGATTTAATTGGATGCACATGTCTATCAAGAGGACTAATCTTATAATTGTACACTGAGAATCATACGTGTATTAATTTCTCTCGTAGCCCATTCATTGGGATTTCTACATGCGCCCTGAATTTTCACCTTTAACTTGATAAGATGGTTGACAGTACGGATACAAAATTACTCTATATTGGAACTTGTAATCAATGCATACACATCTATGTGCATATATGTATGAGAATGTATAAATATCCTGATTCGAACACTCCATACATTTTGGGACTTTCTCACCGTTGTCATTTTAAGCTCGATGAGATGCGCAGCCTTTCATAAATCGACTGGATTGGATTCAACACTGCTGAATCATTGTTCATGTATTTATCTTGACATCAACCACCAAAGGATCACAATGCACCTTATTAAAATCCATTCCCCTGCCACTACAGTAAGCTGTGTTCTGAAGAATCCTTTGTTAAGGAGGCAAGTCATGATAGTGCTGTGATTATCATGAACAGCATCTCCCTCGTCGATGCATTCCTCGATGCTGTAAGAACACTCTTTACATCTTTTGATCAATGTAAACCCATGAAATTGATCAACATTTCTTCTCTCTTCTGATATATTTCTACAAGTCCTTGCAGAATAAATGGATGGAGCTATTACCTTCCATAGTCTCTAGAGCAAAAACTATCCAAGTTATCACATCGGGTGCGTCTGGGCATATGAGCGGTTCTCTCCAGCTGGTAAGTCATTAACTCAAATTCATTTTCTAGATTTTCCATGCTTACGTTCTTCTCACAGTGCATTTTTTTTTAATTTATGCTGGCTGTTTGTCGATTCATTAACCATCTTTCAAAGCAATCAGATGTACGCAGAATTGCAAATGCTCTCTCATCTTGTGCCCACTCGGGAGAAATATTTCCTCCAGTACTGCCAGCAGAATGTGGAGGAGGGATCATGGGCAATCGTGGATTTTCCAGTCGACAGCTTCCATGAAAGCCTCCCACCTTCCTTCCCCAGGTACAGGAGAAGGCCTTCAGGTTGCTTGATTCAAGATATGTCCAATGGATACTCAAGGGTACGTACATCGCACATAATATATGTTTGTCATATCCATAATAAATAAATGATTATTAGTCGATTTCCTAATTTTTTTCAGTTTCAAACTGACCATTTGATGTTTCTTGATGACATAAAGATTACTTGGGTGGAGCATGCAGAGATTGAGAAGATACCAGTCCACTCGATTTTTGGTCAATTCGTATATAGTGATATGGCATTTGGAGCTTCTCGATGGCTTGCCGTTTTACAGAGACAAGTGAGAGTGCATTGCAAGCCTCATTGCTCAAAACATATCTGACTTAGGAGGTATCCAGTTTAGAATCTGCATCTTCTTAGTTAAAGAATGTCAATAGCTCACCCTACACAGAAAGATTACTGAACTTGTTAGCTAGGAAAACCTTAAGTCGAAATTTAAGTTCAAATGTTCTTCATAAAGGATGACTGCTTATGAAAACTTTACTGTAGTGATACCTTCACCTGAAGCACGAAGGAACCTGATGAGGCTCGCGCAGAGAATGATATGGACATTCTGCATAAATATGAGCACTTCTGGGGATCAGTCTTGGATGGCTCTATCGGACTCCAGTGACAACACTGTGAGAATCACAACCCGGAAAGTATCGGAACCGGGGCAGCCCAATGGGGTGATTCTCGCGGCTGCTTCCACCACTTGGCTCTCCTACCCTCATTATACTACATTGGTACTCAAAGTTTCTATTAAAAATGATGATTTGGCATGATATTGTTGTTGATGTGACTAATGATGGTGATGTATTTTTGTCAAATTGGCTCGTTTAGTGAAATGTCAGTATTATCCTTTAATTTAAATTTTAATTAAATTGCCTTTTTTTTCCTTCAACTCTAATCCTAATCTGTATCTTGTCCTTCAATATCTGCCAGCATCACCCTCCTCCTCCTTTGCTTCCTCTTCCCTCCTTTGTGGCCACCTCTTCCTCCACTTCCTCCTCCCTATTCGGCCATCGCCACCCTCATGGCCATTCTCTTTTTCTTCCGCCTACCTCCCTCCATAGCCAACTACCAGCTCCTTTGCCTCCTCATCCCTCCCTCGATTCTACCACCTCCTCCTCCTCCTCCTCCGTATCCTTCTCCAGGCTTAACACATCATCATCCCCTACCCCATCACCACCACTTCTAGTTCACCCTTTCTCTTCCCCTTCTCATCCTCAATTAATTTTCTGATGGCCGAATAGGGAGGAGGAGGAAGAGATGGCCATAGAAGAGGGATGGGGAGGCGAAGGAGGAGGGGGCGACGGTGGAGGCCATTGAAAGAGGAGGTGGAGATTAGGGTTAGGGTGGAAGGAAAAAGAAGATTAATTTAATAAATTGTTTGTCTTTTATTTTTTAAAATTAAAATTTAAGGGCTACTTAGTCATTTTGCATAATTACCAAATTGTTGGAAATCACCTTCTAACCATTTGCCATGTATGCAATTTTAACATGTCACATCAACTTGTTTACCAAAAACATTGACATTGTGCAAAATGCATTATAATGTCTAAAGTTTAGTTGTTATTTAAGTTAACGAAAAAACTTTATGCCAAAATTGGGAAATATGCTAAAGTTTGTGCCAAAATTGGAAAATATTCTAAAGTTCATGCCCATGTGTGGATACTGTGGTGGATGACATCTTATTGAAAGATCGATTCCAAAATGTCAATGATTGGTGGTTCTATGTTTATTACAGCTTTTTATTAGAATTTTATATGTGCAATTTTAACATATCACATCAGTTTATTTGAAAAAAAATTGATATTGTACCAAATGTATTATAACGCCTAAAGTTTGTATACTTTTATGTCAACCAAGAAAATTTGTGCAAAAATTAGGAAATATGCTGAAGTTTGTGTCAAAGTTGAAAAACATCTTAAATTCCGTACCTTTTTGGGCTATTAATCCCACAATATGTATGCATCAATCTCCCACGTGCGGCATAAGTTCGAGAAAGGAAAAGCCGAGAGTGTGACCATTCTTGAGAAATTGTTCTCAATTTCCATGAGATGGCCTTGTATGGATACCGTGGTGGATGACTTCTAATCAAAAGATCATCTCCAAAAAGTTCATGATTGATGGTTTTATGTTCATTATATTCTCTTATTAAAATTTTGAATTATTTCAATATGATAAATGGTTTTCGAAATAAATTTTTGAAATTTATATTTTCATTTCATTTATTGATTTTCAACAATAGTATCAAAGTTATTTTTTATTGTAATTCTGAATTCTAATTTATTTTGGTTGAAATGTCAAATTGTTTGATATTACTATTAGTATTGTAATGTGATTTATCTTTTAGAGAAAATGTTATGTGAGCTACGACTATCACCTCTTGTATGAATCAATTTAAGAGGAAAATTATATGTGCATATTGTATCATAAGTACATATAAGAGAATTGGTAATTTTTAATATAAATATTCAAATGCAACTTCAAATTAATTTAAATTAACAAGTAACCAAAAGCACAAAAAATCTTAATCAATACTGCACCATAGAGTGCTTATGATCTAGCAACACAAAGTGTAAACCACCTAGAAAGGAAATACAACTCGGAAAAATGTTTTATTGGACAAAAACCACATAATCATCACAATAACAGCAACAAAATGCGTACATAAACATACAGTTCACAAAGAAAACTATATTTCACAAACTAAGCAGATTCCACACCAAGACGTGGATAGTTGAGTTGTTATGCATGGTAGAATGATAGAGCAGTATAAATGGTTTGCATGATAGTCAATATAAGTAGAAGAGATGCTGCCATGACTGACAAGATTGTCCATGGAGTGTTAAGAGAGTTTCTCTTCAGTTTGGCCATCCAAGCATGTCGCCTCTTTCTGCAGTGCTCAGCCAAATCACGGAGTACTTTTGCATAACGAAACTTTGATGACAATACAACATTTTTACACATTTTGTTGAACATGGTGGCAATGGCTTCGTCATCACCTACTAAGCTATTAATAATCCCTTGACGACGGAGTAACTGAACATCCTTTGAGGAATTGATCAGACCATCCATGAAAGACATGTAGTCTTTTACCCGTACAGTATCATCACAACATGCATGTTCTTCATATGCTATTAGATTTCGAAATTTGTCTTCTGTACTATCATCTATGTTAATCATTGGAATCTCTAAGAGCCCATTTTCAAACTTAATATCATAAAACTTGCCTTTCGTCACACCCTTGAATCGTACTCCAAATTCTGTCAGCTCTGAAGCAGAATGGATTTGCTTTTGTGTATCCTTAGCTGCTTCTTCTTCTTCTTCTATCTTCACTCGCTGGGCTTCCTGGATGGTTTCACCATTTATTTCCACTGTGTCTTCAATCAGCATAAATTTTCGGACAAGATCCAATAGATGCTTGATATGCTTGAGATTTTCACCATTTAGTCGTCTACTCTCTGCTTCTATTCCTCCTTC
The DNA here is from genome assembly GCA_900006705.1 of Sonneratia caseolaris. NCBI lineage: Eukaryota > Viridiplantae > Streptophyta > Magnoliopsida > Myrtales > Lythraceae > Sonneratia > Sonneratia caseolaris. The sequence continues at coordinate 125,950 of CXYZ01002153.1, forward strand.
GACAAGATTGTTAATACCCTGTAGAGCAACTCTCCATTCATTTTGTTCTTGAATTCTACATAGGTGTGAGTATATTGGGAGGGATCTCACAGCCATAAAGATGAGGCAAATTGGGCCAGGGTTATCACCAATGACTGAATACAGCTCCTCTATAACAAAATATGGAATTTGATTCTCAACTAAGACTAGATCACCATCTAAGGAGATTCTCATCCAATCAGCATTAAAGAGAGGGTCTACTGCCCTTTCTTGACTTAAATTCTCCCAGGTGGACCTCTTGAAATATTCAATAATAAAACAACTATCAAGTAACATCATTTCTAGGAAGTCATTTTTCTCAAGAGTGAGAATATCTGCATAACTACCACGAGCCAGATCTTCCAAAGCTTCTAAAACCCCAAAGCATTTGCTTATTAGTTCATCTTTAGATACGCCTTCTTGGTCCTCCTTTCTTCTAATCAACTCATTTAGGTACCAAAACTTATGCTTCTCCATATATTGAAGGTCCTTCTCGCGCCTATGGTAATGATAAGGTCCAATCGAAATCAAAACAGGATCATATGCCTTATGATTCTCATTTGGCAACCGATGATGGACCCTATATATGTAACTACTTTGCGGAGAGGGAGTCGTGCACTGTAGTTTTCTCATGATATTATTAATCATGACTGTACTCTCGTTCTCGTCTCTCTTGATTTTCTGTAAATTATGACAAGACGATATAATTAACTGAGCAATCTTATAGTTATTAGCTATGTAAGTATAAATTTTTACTGTGCTTATCAAGAGGGAAAAAATTTAAAGAATCGTAGTTGCAACAAGTCATGACATGTATATACATTTTTCGTGGATCATCAATAACGACGGTAACTTTGATTTGAATAATTTTTTGATGTTGAAAAATTAGAAGTACCCTTTGTTTTAGGTTAACAAGGGAAGGAGGAGACACGGGGATGGTTAGTGCGCCATCACAGCACGAGCTCTCCCACAGGTGACAGGACAATACCCGTGAGGGAGGTCTCTCGCACCCATTGACTTTCCCTAGGCAATGATGACTGGCAGGAAGCCCCCACCTCTCATTGGCTTTCTCCCCTGATTTCTTTCTTCCTAAAAAGAGATAGTCCCGGGGTAAATAGCTAGATGGGGTCCCTCACCTGTAATTTTCTCCTCTTAACTCACCTAAACACGGCATTCGAGATGGGCACGACCGACTTTGATCCAAAAAAATACGTGGGCTTCTATCGACTCTATAGCCTGGGCATATAGATAATCGTGTAGAACAAATAAATTCTTAGTTGATGTTTTAGGTACATTTACTCATATTGATTCTATACCTCGAATAGGTAAAAAAATTGTAAAATTTAAATTTTGGTGCTTCCATCTAAGCTAATTCGTATGATATTTTTTTCTGCTCTCTTTTGGGCTGTATTTTTTTTTTCCAGGTCCTTGAATCCTACTGAGCTACAGATATGAGATTATGGAATTTCATTTTAACCAACTTCTATTTCTTCATTATATATGTGATGGCAGCAAAGGCTAAGAGTCCATAAAAAATACTGGTAAACTACATATATATATATATATATAGCAGTCTTAATATATATATATATGTATATACAATTGATGCGGGCCTGCAATAATATTATAAATAAATTTATGTAATAAGAAATATTTATGTTAAAATAATATTATGATTAAAATAAATACAATAAACAGAGCAATATACTTATTCATAACTAATCATTGAATAAAAAATGAGAGAGTTATGAAATAAAATTAATTGATAAATAGAAAGTAAAATGAGAGTGGAGAGTGAAATTAGGAAGTGGAAGTTGAAGTGCTGGGAAGTTATTGATGATTTCACTATTTTGATTATAATTTATTGTTAGTTAACATAGAAAATATATGAGCTTTTTAGGAAAGATAAAAAAAAAACACAAACAATCCCCTCTCCTCCCATATAATAGTACTATAGATATAATTGTCTTGTACACAGTGACAATTTTTTTGCATTGTGATTTCGTGATTTTTGCATTTTGTATTTCCTTTTGATTCTCTTGCTCTGTATTTTGACTTCCATTTACCGAACAACAGATCAATCGATTCAATTTCCAGGTGCAGGCACATTTTGCTATTGGCACTTGCCAATTCTTGCACATTTCAGAAACCAAAGGAAAGTAGAGACAACCGAGATCTAACATAAATGGTATGAATGCAAAGCATGAGTCTTAACTAATAGGATAGCTTATCCATTCATGAAGCAAAACCAATGCATATGAACCGCCCAGCTAGCGCTTTAGAGGGATTACCTGGGGAAAAATTCAGATCCGATCCGTTGCACTTCAAGTTTGATTTCTCTCGTTGTTACCCCGGGGTGTCAATATCTTATGTGGAAGAGGTGCGACGAAGTCAAGACTGTCTACTGCCATTTTATAGACTGAGAATCATGAGGAGAAACTCCAGCAATCAATAGAAAATGAATTTCTTTGACAACCATGAAAACCAAATCTATATCATTATGATCCAAATTAAAATATGATAAAAAGAACTAGAATAAAAATATATAAAAGATAAATGTGGTCGGACAAGGTTGTAGTAGCATGTTTTATTATATTGTTTAACTTAAGAAATTATATAAAATATCGGCATACTTATAGGCTTAGGAGAAGCAACTAATTTAAGAAATAAATAAATAAAAGATATGAAAATAACATCAAAATAATATTATAAAATTTTAAATATATTATCTTATATATTTATTTTTATCTTAAATATCATATTTCCTAATTACTAATTATAATATCTCCGCATTCTCCGTCAAGATAAAGTTGAAGTTGACGCGAAATGTACTCATCTTATAATATTGATTTGCCTTCATAGATCTTTGTGTAGTCTTGTCAAATGGTTACTTCATCATCACCCATCCCGTGATTCGGAATCATGGGATTCATTATACCATAGTTTTTAAAATCAGGGCCGGAAACCGGTCAAGGTATGAGTTCATGGGTCGGACCGGGGATTCAATAGATTGAACCGTATGTTTAATAAATAATATTAATAATATAATATTCAAATAAATTGATATAATATTATAATTTAATTATGATTTATAATCAAAATCATTA
>CXYZ01002153.1:129295-147144 GCA_900006705.1 Sonneratia caseolaris
ATTTGACCTCATTTAAATAATAATTAGATTTTTTGTGAGAACCGGACCGGGTGAGTGGCCGGTTCGACCGAGAACCGGCCGGCCCGGTCCGGTTTTAAAAACTATGCATTAGACAACTCTTTGAGTAAATTAATATTAGAACATTCATATAATTCACTTAGGAATGATTTAAAGTCGTGCAACGCAGCTTGCTCTTGAGATTAATCATGACTGTACTCATGTTCTCGTCTCTCTCAATTTTCTGTAAATTATGACAGGATGTTATACCTAACTGAACAATCTTATAGCTAATAGCTATGCAAGTATAATATTTTAGTATGCCTATCAAGAGGAAACAAATTTATAGAGTCGTGGCAGCAACAAGTCATGACATTTATGTACATTTTTCATTCATCGTCAATAACGACATTAGCTTTGATGTGCATACTTTTTTTACGTTGAAAAATTGGAAGTATCCTTTGTTTTAGGTTAACAAGGGACGGAGGAGACAAGGCGATGGTTACTGCGCCATCATAGCACGAGCTCTCCCACAGGACAATACCCACAAGGGAGGTCACTCGCACCCATTGGCTCTCCCTAGGGCGATGATGACCGGCAGGAAGTCCCCCACCCCTCTCATTATTGTTTATAATTAGTTAATTATAAACAAACTAATTAACAAATTTTCTATCATTATTTTGAATATAGAGAGTGTGGTCAAGAGCTTCCATCATTTCCCACCGTATATACCTTCAAATTTTACTTAAGATTTTCTTCCTAAATTACCTATTCTTAACAATCTCAATTTTTGCGATAAAATTTTGACTTTCTCGGGAAGAGAAGAAAAGCAACGGCGGGGCAGAAGGAGGGCAGAACTGACTTTACAGAAAGATTTTACATTACATAAACAGGGCAAATCACCTGGCTATTTTGATCGAATTCCTACTCTAGTTTAAGAAGCGTTTCAGTTTTCCTTTTCTCTATTGCTAAACCAGGTTCGATAATTGAAATTACAACACCAGAACTGACCGATTTGCACACTTCTTAGATTAGACTCGCTCTGTGCTGGAAAATGGTATGGTTGAATGTTTGCAACTTAGAGCCGAATGGCTCTAATGTCGTGGCCAGATGGCCATGGCCATTTTAGAAGCTCTTCCAGAAAGCCTATTAGAGAAAAGGAAGGATATCTGGCGTATACCACTGTCAGGGATAGTTGGCCTAACAGTACTAATAGAACGGATCCTCCAAAAAGATGGAGTATCAGCTGCACAATGCTGAAGCAATAAAGCACTACGATATCAGTATCTCATAAGTGCTCTTAAGTCTTACGTTTTGTATTGATGATGACAACAAGCAATCCTGTATGATCTTGAACAGAATAAGGTCTCATCCTTATGCATGCATATGCAAACCTCAAGGTACAATGTTAGAACATTTACCTGGAGAAAATCTGGATTCGAGCTGATTTTCTTGTTTACTTTCTCGCTCTGTCGTTTGAAGATCTAACTGTGCTATTGGCTGCTCTGCGAAAGTGGAGCGGTGATAAATGCAAAATGAATATCTTCAACTACCAAGAAAATCATATGAACCAACCACTATTCAATCTGCATTTTGGGACCACGAGAATTTTTTAGGTGTGGAAATTATGGTAATGGGAACACTCGCATTGACTTTTCCCTGAGGACAGGTCTCCCGACAACTTGCTATTGTTTCTTTTCCTGGAAATTTCGTGTCGTTGCAATTGGCTGGTCTCAAAATCCCTCATTCTTCGAAAGAAAACTGATAGAGGAAAATTTTGAAATGGCCAAGCTTCTTATTGCGCCTTATGGGACGATTGATAGAGGAAAAGCTCGCATGTACAAGAGACATCAAAATGATAAGAAAAGGAGATTAATTAAGTTTCACTAATAAAAATGAAATACGAATTCACTTGTCATAAATTGAAGGGATACCAATATAATAAGTCCTCTTTCTTTGATCTCCTGAAATTTTATAGTAAAAAAGGGGAGAAATTTGTCCGCATTATTTTCTAGTTGTGGGGCCAATAAAAGTCTCTTTCATGACATTAGACTCAAGGTGAGTTGACCCACGAGAGGCCCATAAACCGAAAGAGTAAGAAGTGGGATACTTGGAAATCAATTACAGCCCTAGATTCTTAGGCAAGTGGGGAGCAGATATCACACTGCATAACTTTTTTTTTTTGTATAAATTGCCGGTATTCAGTTGGACTTTGTCCAGCTGACTAATTCGGATTGCCTCAAGTTAGCCCATTTAAGGGGGTTAAGAGCTCTCTGCCGTAGGTGGGATTCGAACTCGAGTCCTCCCATTAGGATGATGAGTGTCGAACTACTCTACTACGCTCACAGTGTGTTATCACACTACATAACTACTGTGATGCACGGTGCAACATTGTCATGACACATTGCCCACATATGCCATGACATGTGCTGGACAAGAAAGACCCATAATAATAATAGTAGGGCGACCCACCGTGGGCATAGTAGAGTGGTTTGACACTCATCATCCCAATGAGAAGACTCAAGTTCGAGTCTCACCTACGGCACGGAGCTCTTAACCCCTTAAATGGGTCGATCCAGGACGATTTGAATTAATCAGCTGAACAAATCCCAACTGAATACCGGCGGTTTATATAACAAAAATAATAGTGGAGTGGTTATAATAATAATAATAATAATAATAATAATAATAGTAGGGCGGTAACCTACAAAGGGGCCACTACTTTATATCTATCCCTTTCTTTCCACCATATAGATATATATTGACAATTGTAAGAGTCCTCTTCTCCCCTATTCTCTTCTCTTTTACTTAGTCTTTATCTCAAATATATTCTTTCTTAATATCGGAGAGGGAAACTAAATTCAGTCCCGATCTCCCTTTTTGCATGCTTGGAGTGACAAGCTATGGCGAGTAGCTAGTACAAAGAGCCCCCGATGGGAAAGAGCAAAGGCCAAATTCAAGACCCACCGTGTTGGCACTGACCACGGGAATCGAGAAAAGGTCATGAGGTCATTGCGCTATTTCTCCATTGCTTTGTTCCCATCATAGAGCTCTTCTTGGTGAAACTACGAGAATAGGAGGAAGAGCCCAGCCCATCCATAAGGCAATTAGCAAAGTTCGCGGCAACGCACTCGGCAAATTATTCGTGATTATGTAATCATGTTTTTTTTTTCCTTTTGAATTTATCAAGTCTTGATGAAGTTAGGTTGATTATTTAGTTTATCTCTGTAATGGCGGAAGAACATTGATCGTAATACAAATCTTAGATTTTATGGAAGAACAACAATAAAACGTACAGTGACAGATCTAGGCATTCCATTAAGGGGGCGAAATTCATACGAATTTTAGGGAGGAAAAATGGAATCGATTATAAAGGGGTGAGTTGATTTTAAGGTAGGTAAACCTCATGACTAAATTAAAATATTAATAAAACTTGCGTAAAAAACTTTTGGATTTCCCCGAGTATAAGGAGGCGATGACCGGGTGCCCCCTAAATCCATCCATGAGAACATATGTATGATCTCCGTAATGGCAGTCAGACGGTCATTTAGTTTCCCAACAATTCTTGGTGCAAATCTCAAGGCACTAAGATGTGGTCTAGACTTGGGAAACAGACCCGCCTCCCCAAACTATACACTTGGACCACAGTCTACCACTAATTCTAAATACCCACATGCATATGCAGGTATTACATAATCGGGTAAGAACATACAGCCAATAAAAGGGAAAATCCAATTGATGGGTTTGTCTTAGCCAACATTCTAGTTGCCCCTCCGGGGAAAAAGATAGTTTGGCATAATGAGAAGTAAATCTTCTTTATTTGTTCGATGACATCGAGTGAAAGAGTACTGCCTAATCTATTCAATTGGGAAGATCCTGGTGGGAAAACCTCTCTTTGAGCCTTCTGAAATGGGCAACCACTTTCCGACTGTCGGGGAGGTTCTCTTTGATCACATCAATTTGTTTGAAACGTTCAATCCAAGCATGCAACTTAGGGAAGGCTCCTGGCTCCAATATTTTCACTCCCGCAACTTCTTCTGTGCAACCAAACCAGTGAGCCAGCCACCCGTAAACTAAATCAACCATTCCCACGGCTTCTCCTCCAAAGAACTTCTTGTCCCCAAGGGCTTCCCCTTCTATGACGCTCAGCAGATCACGGACTTCCCTTGCTGCCTTATGTACATCATCCTCTCCACTGGCTATCAAGAGATTGAAGAATGTCCTGCTCTGCATATTTAAGCAAATTATGATGGAAACTGTGGCATGATGGCCTCACCATTGAAATGGGAAAAGGGTAGAATTCAGGTAAATGAGCATGTATAATTCAGTGTATATTTTTGCTATTAACAATCAAGAACAGGAAGATGGCACATGGAATACGAAGAAGAATGTAAGGAGGATTTCGTGGCTGTTAGAACTCGAACGGGATTTTAGTGTGAATTCTTATAGGTCCATCCCTTCTACATGATAATTTTGATCAGCTAAATTAATTCGTCGTTTTTCCTTTGGCACATATCATAGTCCTAAAGTTGGTGTATTTGATGGCATAACTTCCACCTGTCAAACAACCGCTGTGGTCTAAGCCGGAAACCCACTTCCATCTGAAGACGCCAATCCGGTCGCTCAGAGAAAGCATACAGAGCAAGATCCAACTCAGAATCCAATGAATAGCTAATAACATTCATCCAACTATGGATAGAAGCCGTAAGCGGAAATTGCTTTGATTTGCAATCTGAGAACCTCTATAGACCCTGTTAATGCCCGAAGTAGTTTCCAATTGAATGTCACTCATTTGACTTCGGAGGGCGATAATATTTGCTCCGATCACCACTTGATCAAAGCATCGTGTTCCATGTGAGAGAATAACACTAATAGTATAGGGTAGAATTTGACGTAGAGAAGGCAGCGACTTCAATTCAAATGGTTATCTTACCTTCTCTGTTATGAAGCTCATCCAGAACCGGGAGAGGGCTCTCTCATGGGCGTCTCTAGGCAGCAGCGGGGTTACACTGGGCCATGTCTCCTCGATGTACTCAAGAATGACCAGGGACTCCGGAATGGGCTTGCCTCGATGAACAAGCACGGGGATCTTCTTGTGAACAGGATTGTACTGCAGCAAGAGCTGGCTCTTGCTCGAGAGGTCTTCTTCTATGTACCCGTAATCTATACCCTTGAGCTTCAGAGCCCACACCACTCGGGCGCTGTTTGTGCTTGCCCAGAAACCGTGGAGCTTCACTTCTTCGGCCATCAATTCCTTACAGCCGTCACCCACCGGAGCTGGTCGGCTGGCAGAATTGAAAGGAAAAGAGGAGAAGGAGCAGATGTGTTTGATTAAGCAGTGATAGGTTGGAAGAAGTTCATGTGATGTTTAGTGAGGAAAATGTTGACGCAGCAGACGATTTGGGCCATATTTTGCAGTTTCTCCACCTTAATTTTCTCGTCCTGCTGTCCAGTAATGTGTAAATACTCTCGTGTATTATATTCCCAGAGGTTTCCATCTACGGTAAATGATCAAACTTTTATGTTTCCTCAAGTCTATCATTAATATTAAATTTGATCTACGTGGTGGGCAACTTTCATTCTTTTTCTCCACGCCTACCATATTTATCATTCGGTTTCCTTATAGCCTTCCCCTGCCGGAGCCGCTCATCCGGTAGAATATATATCTATATATATAAAAGAGGAGGCAGAGCCGTCGTTATGTGTGGTTAGGCTGAAGCTCAGGTCCTCTCTTGCAGGAAAACAGAGTAGTTGGAGGAAGAACTTGTGGACATTGAATTGAGGAAAGTGTCGGCGCAGCAGACAGCGTGGACCATGCGTAGTAAATAATGTCTCACCGACAATTCTCTGGTTTCTCCACCTTAATTTTCTCCTCCATCTCAGACGTACAAAGTTTAAATACCTTTGCATTATCTACAAAATTTCGATTCCTTTTAGGATTCCGAGTTGAGCTATACAATTCGATGAGTGGCGATGAGCTTGGGACGCACGTGATCCTAATGACACTTTATGTCATTTTCTTTTATAATTTTCGACTTGCATCAAGTCATTGAAATGCCACCTCTTTTTTTTTTAAGGAGATTATGCGTTGGAGCAATATATCATTTTTATCCTTAATTAAATGTTTACATTGAATGGCGAGAAGAATCAACCTATCTGGACGTAATAAAGTGGTTCGACACTTATCATACCTGCGATGAGAAACTCTTAACCTCTTAAATGAATCGGCCTGAGCCGGTTCGAATTAAACAGTAGGACAAAGTCTAACTGGTTATGACCGTCTATAAAAAAAAAAAAAGAATCAATAGTATTAATATAATAAAAAAAGAGTGAGCAACCAAAAAATTGGAATTGTAATAATAATGCACACATTGCAGCATCAAATATTTAAATTACTATCATTTTAATCCATTTATCGAATATAAAAGGGAGTGTCACGTCAATACTGCATCAATGTCACGTAGACACCTCATACGAATCAACTAAGGATTCCGTCGAAATTTTTTACGGAGGAAATAAAATTGTGGTAATATCAATGATTTAATTTAAGAATTAAAGTATTGTTACATTTTATTTAGGAATTGAAGTGTCCGTAATTTCAACATTGAAGAACTAAGTTGAAGGTTAAGATAACTTGGTCGATTTTTTTTTTTTTCAAACTATGACTACTATTATATTGACAAATTGAAAACTAACGGCAGAGTTGATGATTGCAACAAACATTGATGAGGATTAAATTGATTTCTCCTCGACCAACATAGATGGGTTGAAATCTTACCTCAACCAAGATTTCATATTCAAATATATAAAAAGAATTTAGGTTGAGGTTTAGTCCTTATTAAGTCAACCTGACTTAAATCTAAATTAGTTGGGAACTAATTAATCTTTTTAATATAAAAAATTAAATATTTTTTTACTTCTCGTCCTATTTTTACATGTGCATGCCTTTTGTAATAATACATGCATACACCTTATTAGTTCACGAGATTGTGAATTTCAAATCTCCACGCAGACACGTCTCTATAATCTATGTCACCTTACATGTACTTGCGCATGATTCACTGGCTTGTTAGATGTTAATGAACCCAAGAGAATAAACTTTTCATCTTAATTGTAATCAGAAAATATTAAGTATTCCTTGCATAAAGACTTTATCACACTATACTACACCATAAAGTTTTAACTCATTAAATTTCATACCTGCGCTAACAAGTTCACAAGGTAAGACCAGAGAAAATCTTTGGCTACTTAATAACTCCAGTCCATATCGATATGCACATGTTCTTCTCTTCTGAATGACTTTCAACACACTGATGATTCCCAGGTTCTGGTCACATCGAGTTAAGGGAAAACCCCGATGCCCGATTTTGGGTCCTCCTTCCCAATCTTTCTACAAAGACAAAGATGCAGGAACTACAATGGTTTCAACGTCTTCAATGCACATGCTATATTTATTTATTTATTTATTTATTTTTGGGATAATTTTCTATGAACATACTTGCGCATGTACCAAATCCAATTAGGAGGGAAATAGCAGACTTCAGACAATGATCATCAATCCTGGAACTGAATGTTATGGCAGAGATGGAATGGATAAAGGATCATGAACATATACGATTCCAGAATCCACGATTATAATTACAGCATGTCAAAAGAGGATGATAGTGTCACTGCTTCCCATACTAACAGATTCGTCCTTTCAGAATGATATTGTAAAAGCAAATATTGATGCGTCAATTCCTAACATGTAACACGTTAGGGGTAGACCTTATGTGTTCTTTACAGTGAATATTATGGCCTTCCCCAACAGATCAGTAAAAAAAAGGAGTCTTCTCACCGAACTGCCCTTCTTTTTAAATGGGTGCAGGTGAGGGAAAAGAGATAGCAGTAGCCTTCAAGCTTGTCCAGCCGGGTCCAGTGACGATTCATTTCCATAAGTCAGAAGGTGTCTCAGTTCTCCTCTTATCAGAGCCAGAACAAGAGATAATCCTGAATTCAAAGAACAGACAAAAGTATATAGTAGCTCAGTAAAGGACGTTATTCTTCATCCATCAACATTTCAACTTCTCTGCAGCTCAAAACACATTAGGGAAAAAAGGAACTACATTCAAGTTTTATCATCACATTCTGGCATACAACCACAATGGACACATGGACCAAAAAGGTACTTCTCTTCGATATGATAATACAAAAACATGAAATATCATAGACACTCAAAGCACCCTTACAACACAGATACCAGAGTTCTATGAATCATAACTCATTAACTTAGTCATTTCGGGGACTTAGCCATTACTATTCTTAACACCAATTTATTGTGACTCAACCTGGCCCTGGTACTGAAGCCATGATGAGGTAAAAGTGCTTGTTGCCAAATATGTATTCAAAATAACTTCACATTCTCAATCTGACATGGCTTTTGACTAGCTTAGTGGTAGTTTTCAGGGTCTAGGAGTACCTAATGTGCATGGAACAAGATAAAGGAGTGCAGGTTGCCCATGCCCATCCATCAGGTACAACCCAATGTATGTAAACATCAGACCTGAAAGAAAAGAATCAATGACAATTACTGATAATAATAGTGGTAACAAATCACTTCAAGACACAACAGAGAGCGTAGAAAGCACAGCAAGCCTAATATGCCTGTTCCACAAAGCAAACATGCCTGAGGTGATTTCATGCACACATAATTCAGCATAAAATGATTTGATCTCTACATATTACATTTAAGCACAAAATAGAAAAAGTGCAATTGAAGGTTATAATCCATAAAAAAATGAAATACAACTGCAACTACATTGAGCCCAAAGGAAGTTGAAAGACTGCAACTGAAGAAGTTAGTTTATTTCAAGGTTGCAGTCATCTCCTTAGGAAATTCCCTCGTAGGGTGGGACGGGGTAGCATGGGCTGGTTGGAGGACAATGTTGCATTGAAAGAAGTGCAGATAATAAGGCAAAAGAAAACAAGAGAAACCAAAGAGTGCATACCACATCCATATCCAACAACACCCCAGAGAAAATATCCTCTCAATAGGCTTCTCTTGTTTGATTTGTCGAATCTAAAAAATCAAAACCAAGTAAAGGGAATTAACATAATTTTCCAAAAGATACTAAAAACATGATAAATAATAAAGAATAGTTTGATAAAGATATGCATGTAATCTGAATCCTATTGGACCCTAATTAACAGTATTCACAGGCTTCTTCATCAAAGCACCAAAATTGATCTATTAACTTTGCAAGAGAGATCATCAAAGAGGTACCACCCTTTGCTATATTGTTGCCTCCATATTTCCAACTATGAAGGACAAAGCAAGCTAATAATTAATTCTTACCGTTAGATTAAATACCATTTTCCAACTGTAGCAATAAAAGATTATCATATTGTGGGGATGTATCAACGAACCAACAAGTTCAGCATCTCAAGTTTTTTACATATTTCTTAAAGATATAACCCATCCCAAGTATGATAGTTTTAAATGAACATGCAACATGCCCAAACGTAGAAAGTAGATTCTTCCCAGACCAAATATATTTTTTTCCCAATGCTTCCATTATGTCTTTCACATTCTATACATTATCACTCTGTTGCTATTCTCCAATTCCCTTTATGCACATCTAGAGAGGGTTAATTGCATCACATCCATGCTCAAAACTATACCTGAAAAGAAGACACACAAGCAAACCAGGAAATAGGATATCCCCAAAGCCAATCATATCATAACCACCCCACGGATCAAAAACTCGAGGTACCCTCAAGAGCATCGGTATGGAACCTCCACCGCTATTGTCACCTCTAGCAACCTAAAAGAAAAGGAAGGGAAACCAAGAAAGTAAACATGATAACATAAAACTGTCATTCTCTTTGATAAAATTTAAAAGATTGACAAAGAAAGACCAGGATGCCAAAAAATGAGGAAAACATTCCCCCAGCAACCAACTCTATGAGTTGAAAGGTTCTTTGTTTCAAATAAGGATGTTCCTCTAGCTTTCAATTCTTACAGAATAAAATCCCCTCCTTTGTAGACATTAGACATTTCAGAAGAGGATCAAACTTTATATATAAACAAGAAGTTAATAAGTGAATATATATGTGTCCACTCCCATTCACTTCAGAAATGACAAACTTTCCAATGAATAGCAGATAACTTCTAGAGAAGGGTTGACACAAACACAAACAGAGGCCCATCATTAAATGTTTGTTCAAAAAATAGTAAGCAGAGTACCTTCTGACAACTTAAACGTTAAAAGACTTATCCAAAAAAAAAACTTAAACGTTTAAAGGAAAAATATGATTTACTAAGATGGCATAGCATAGAATCTGGTTTTTGTTATAAAGCCCTAACTCCTATTTATTTATTTACACACTTGGTCTGCTCAGATCCCGTACATTTTCCAACTCATTCTACTCAACAAGGGAGAAGTCAGTCAGATTCATAAATACATTGTTCTTGCACCCTCCTATCAGCTTTACCACTTCTGGAGAAACATATGCTTTACATGGCGAACAGAACCTACTTATATCCCCCTGGCAAAAAAGTAAAAGGATAATATGGCAACTGCTACTTCTGTTATCAACATATGCTATTCTGAATAGTTATAAACTCATTTGCATGTCCACAATGCCAACCTATGAATGAAGTAGTGGATTCTACTTGTTTACTACATATTGACACTTGATGGGCCTTCCACCAGCATAAGCTTTAAAAAGAAACAGTTACTGATAATAACACATTGCATTTAAACAGAGACATCCAAGAGTTTGTTGAATGTGAGCAGAACTTACCGCAACCATAACACTGTCTTTGAAGAACAATGGTGAAATAAACACCCAGAAGATGTCATAGAGGAATGCACATGACAGCAGTACAGAAGCAACCTGAACAAGAAATCAATTTCTTGAAGACTGGAAACAAACATGACATTGGACAAGCTATAGGGTTACTATCATTTTGCAAGCACCTTGATATTTGGCAGACGAGCAACCTGCAAGACTGTAATCATCATGCAAATCCCCTGTCAATCGCATCACAACAATAGTAAACAAGGAAAAGACTCCCATGAGGAATTCTACAAGCATTGCCACTAATTTTTTTCTTTCTAACCAAGGAAAGAACCATGATTCAATCTATTTGTAACTCATGTGTCATCCATTCAAAATCTCTGCAAAGAACAGATTGAATCATGTTTTCAACTAAATTGAACAGAATTTCTAGTCTCAAGTTGGCAAATTTTAACTATCACAAAATTTATGTAAAGTAATTGACACAATCTTCCACAAAATTTAACTATATACTTGAACAAAAGTAAATTTAATAATTTTTGGACATAAATGAAGATGAGTTGTAAACAGCATGTCTAGTAAACCAAAACCACAATCTTACAATGCCACTGCGTAAGATGAAACAGCAGTAAACAGGCCTAAAGTCCTATAAAGCAGATCCATACTTCAATATACCCTTAAGGTCTAAATCCTATTAAGCTCTCAAGAATCTAAAAACCTTAAATAAGAGTTGTAGCAATTATACACCACAATGTACAGTGTACATGTGCTACATTCAGAGTGTTCAATAAGTTCCATTAGCTTGCATCAGCTTTTATTTAATTCTTAACATGGTAATTCATATAAATTTTTGCAACTAAAACAAGCCCCTGCACATGCTCCACTTGTGGAACTCTGCAACTGCCCATCCTACCTCCTCTAGCCTCCCAGATATGAAACTACAAAAAAGATAACTTTAGAACGATACCTATTCAGCAGAAGGAGAGAGAGGCAATAGCCAGCTTGTGAGAGAGAATTCTAGGTAGTGAAAGTTGGGGTATATGCTGAGAACCATAACACAGGTAAAATTACTAGTACAATACATCTTAATTCAACCATATTGTGATGGTAAAATAGGGTTACCTAATAGGTAAATCTAAACCTTAAATATAAAAGGAGAATATTAGCCCGTACAGCTCATTTACCACTACCACAGACACAAATACACACATAACTACAGTAGTTAATATATGTATGTTTAAATATGAGAATCAGGTGATGAAAGAGGGAAACTCACTAGAATGTCTTGACCAATCCAAGCATATGATGCAGCCTGATGTATAACCCAGAAAACAGCAAAAGCTATACAGAGGCATAGTACAATAACAGAGACTATTGTGGTTTCTCCAAAGAAAGGTACAATAATGGTGTTCTGAACACAGCTTTTGCATCTTCTGCTTTAATCCAACATTTATAAAGAACAGGAAAAAAAACAGAAGCCATGTTAGAATGGTATTCTACATATTTACTTAGTATAATCCTAAGACAACTGAAAAAAAGTTGATTATGATGTTACCTTGATATGATAGTCATGGTACAAGAATGCATCCCCTAGAAGAAAACAAAAGGGTATCTCAACATGTATTATATAAAAATCTAATAGAATTACTACACAGTTTACCCGCATTGGACAGTTCCAACCACAAATGAATCTGTACCCATTCTAAAGCAAACTCAGGTATTACAATCCAAATAGCGTACTGATGCAATTTCTTTAGAAAAAAAAGAATTTTTATATTTTATTGAATTTTTTCAACAATTAATAAACTCTAATTGCACAATGAAATAGGTCAAGAGCAACAATTCCCGGCACCATAATTCAAATAACATAGTAATCATCAATTCTTCTACATTTTTTCTTTTACTGCAGATTATATTACAGACCTAAAATGAAAAGAAATTTTAAGTTTCCAGTGGAAGGTTGTATTGCATAATTGTAAACTATTGAGATTGCTTGTCATTCAATATTTGCACCATAAACCCAGTAGAGATCAAAAAACAAAATGAACAAAGCATGTACCTCAACACCACCAATGCAGAAGAGAATTATCAGCACCCAAAAGACCCACGATGACATGAAGAAATAGAGAAGTACAAGAAAAAGTGAGGCTGAAATGACAAAAATTATAGCACCCTTCACGCTAATATCCAAGACTTCCTTTTCAGAATCATCTCTAGAAGCTCCACCTTGAGAAGACTGCAATTCATCAATATAGAAGATAGAGTCTAAAACTTAAAAGCGGATACAGTAATACAGAAGATTCAGAAAATAAATCTACCAAAAACTCTAATCTCAGCTAACTTCGAAAAATGGACATTTCAATGAGAGAAGAGTGACAATTTGTCCCATAAGAGTCGAAGCACTCGCATGCAAATGCCAAACAGCCTGAAATTTCAACTACTTTCCAGTAGGGAAAACATTGTATGCACTGAAACAGAAGCCAAAATAATAAAAAAAAACAGAAAAAAAAATTAAAGGCAAATAGAGAACCAGTTTCAGGGGGTGTGGTTGAACACTACAGTGCTTCCAGCTCAGTCCCAATCAAACTAACTTCTGACTGCCCCTACTATTTGCAATGACTTATACCATATCATTAAATGCTAATATTCTTAGCATAGTTAAGGGTGTGATTCTTTGAGGAAATTATAATTGTTGGACAAATCAGATAGTCTGGACATTGGCAAATAGTATGAAATGTCTATCATGACAATTGAAGGAACATTCTGCTAAAGAGTAATCAAGACAGCATTTCCACGTTCACAAGATTTGGAAATCAAACTGCTAGTCAGCATATTGTAATTGACGTCCAGTAAACTCATTTTGGTTGTGGCAAAATTGCCCAGGTCTCTTTCATCTATGTATATAGTTGCTCTAACTATTCCCATGCTTTATGAATATAATCACTATGGCTTTGAATCCTGGTGAACTCTGTATAGTGCACACATAATTCTAACTAAACTGCTCATCTATCGCAATTTATATCTGCATGAGTCTTAGAGGGTACTCAGTACATATAGGAAGGGGAGCAGAAAAATAAACCTTTGGCGAAAGTTCATTATAACGTTCATCTGTCTGCTCAGTTGTTGTGATGTCTGACCAAAGGGAAGCACAGATAACTGTTCCAACAGCCATCAACCATAGAAATGCAACTCCTCCATCAACAACAGGACGATCTGGTGAATACAGAAGTATTTCCACTGCATGCACAAAGAAAACACAACTAGATCATCTGCTTTGCCCAGCTAAGGCAGAACTACCCAGAACAAGGACATAAAAGCAATTTATTTCAACGGCTAACCAAGAGGAATAAGAAATGCCAGTGAATGGTGTGAACAAAATATCATTCTGTGCATATTTTAATATCTCACCAGCTCTTTTGCAGAGGCAATATTTAATATCTGTGAATCTGAAAGTGAATTGCTCGTTATTTTAAACATAATATTGGTCAAGTTACTTGTAAGAATTAGTTCAAAATAAATATAAAAAATCAAAGTTGAATGTAACTAGAGAAAAACATGGCAAGGAAAATAAAAACGTCAGATAAGACCTTACCTTTCCCTGAACCCGCCATAGACTTAAGAGAATCTCCTGTTGACTTTGTAACCATGACAACAGGAATTGATATGTTGAGACTAGAATCATCCTTAGGGCAAACCATCTCAAATAGATCTACCAACCCAAAGAAAATACAGGGAACATATCAGAAACTAGAAGATTATCAAAAAGATATCAAGATATATGCTTATATATGTACTTGCACAGATACATATACAGAAACTACCTTTCATTATACCAAAAACAGAGGGGACACATATAAATTGAATTAATCAGTATCCTTGATTGTAAGGAGAACGAATGTAACCTTCTTCATTGTTGATCACCAAAAGGGCAGCAGCACCTCCAGCTTGTGCAATTTCCGCTTTGGCAGTAAAGTCACATTCACCACGTATAGACAAGGCAACCATTCCAGATAGCTGCATAAACACCAAGAGGTGCCAAGTTATGCCAGCAAATTTTTCCCCCAAACAGGCAGGCTGAAAAGAATGAAACTGCCTAATCTATGGTGGAGCAGCATTTAAAGATGATAATAGAGCAACACCTTCACAGAGGAATTTGAGCAACCATTTGCAGGATCTTGCATGACAGCACTAAGTTTCTGACTTTTTTCAGCATCTGAAGGCAACAGAGCACCAAATCTTGCACTTAAACCACCAAAAGTTTTATCATTCTTGCCATCAAGCCAGGTTTTCACTTTCACCTGCAAAATTACTCAATTAAGCACAGAATCCATTTGAGCTTATTCCCTAATCAGAGCATGTAGTCTAGGAACACTATAGATAGAAAGCAGACAAGTAATGGAAATTGTACAAAAACAAATGGCGGTATATGAGAACTGCTAAAATCTCAATAAAAGGTGCAACAATAAAGATACAATTTTGTAAAAATAAAATAATCATTTATGTCACATTGCACAAGAATAGGAAGCAAAAGGAAAACCTTCTAATGTCAATTGTTCCTTTTCATAAACTCTCTTATCTTGAAAGAAACTTCTTCCAGGTACTATGAGTTCAGTATGGAACAAAATCACATAAATGGACCAATATAAAGTTGTCAACAAGAATCATCAAACTCTCAGTAGATTCAGTCAGCCTCCATTTTACTTGGGGGAAAAATCACTCAACCCAGGACAGAAGCCAATCAAAGAGCATAAGCAGAAAATATCCAACAAGATGTTTATGCCATCTACAAAGTTAACCAAAAGAAAATCAAGTCCATTTAGACACTTTCAATTTGTCTGTATGTTTAGAAATCTAATCAGCAGTCAGCAAACTCTTCAACGTGCAATGGTTGCACATCCTACAAATCATTTCTAGAGAGGATGATCTAAGAAGAAAGCTATCTTCAAAAAGTAAACACTTGGACAGTTGAATGAGTGAAGTATGTAATGACATCTGCCACCTATCCACAAATTAAAAGCTAAAGGCAGCTCACACAATAGCAATTTCCTATTTATTTTCCCTGAACAAAAGTTACAAAGCCTCTCATGCAACTAATCCTCAACAGTATCAGCAACCTACCCTCCCACAGGCTGCAACATACCTTCCCACATGTGCAATCCATTAAGTAGAATGAAGAAACCATCATATGCATAGCAAAAAGTGCAAACATGATCAGCTCTCCAAACAAAGCTGGTAGAAGAGATCTAATCAGATGTGAGCACCTAGTTGAATACCAAGATGCCTTTCAATTTTCTTCACACGCCCAATTCAAAGCTCTATCTCACCAAAACCTGAAGTAAAGGCTCATATTTCTCTTTGTAAAGACACCAGATGAAGCCATGGTTCACCGAATGAATTTAACTCCAGCTGGAAACATCTGTTGTTTCTCTCAAAGAAAGTGCTACCATGCCTCTCACAGCACCTCCATGACACGCCAAAAGACTTATTAGAAACTACATCCCAGACCCATCTAGAAACTCAGCACCATATAGTTCAGCCAATCAAGTCGTATGAACACAAGGGTGACGCCCAACTTCTCAATTTGCTCCTAAACAAGTAGCCCCACTATTCGATCCCACAAAGACTCTTGCCGGAAGAGCCAAATCATAAACAGAACGCGACTCAATCTAACCCGACAGGCAAGACAGAATCCCAAAATAACCAACAAATTGCCTCAAACGACACAACGAGATTCAAAATTAGGAAAGAAATGAGAGAGCATTTCTTACCAGTTGGAACTCGTTGTGGCAAGACGGAGATTTAGGGGCTGAGGCATCATCCCTCTGAACGTCACTGGACTTGGCGGAAGCGGCCGAGATGACGATCAGGAGGAAAGCCGCAACGAGGCAAAAACGGCACATTGGAGGAGGAGACCCCATTGCCGGAGGTAGAGATGGGGTGATCACAGAAAGAGAGAAGAAAGGATTTGCATGGAACGAAGAAATCTCTGCTTTCTGTGCGAGGGAGGAAGATGAAAAACAGGGCGATTCAGAAAATTTTAAGGGAACGCGAGATCTCTCGTAGAAGGGGCATTTTTGTATGTGTGTGGGTACCCTCTCTCTCTCTCTCTCTCTCTCTCCAAAACGTGGACGGATGTTGGAGTTAAAGGTCTTTTCTGCTCTTTCTCTCTCTACTGTTGGGGGGGAGAGATGTGTGACTGGGCGGTAGTAAGGGAAGAGGCGCACACGTGAGGAATACGAATTTCTTTGTTTTCTTTCTAATTTGAATTTTTGTATGTCAATTTATCCATTTAATTGGTTTCATTTTCATCTTATGTGTAGCTTACGGTTTGATGATGGCCAGGCTGTCGTTGTCAGCCGCATGTTTTACATTTAGATTTAGATTTATACAGTGAAAACTACTTAAATAAATGCGAATGATTTTTTCCTATAAATATGCCAATTAATCACAAATTTTCTCCACTAATCTAGCAATGAAATTTTTTTTCATGTATCCTAATAAGACATTAACGATGCATCATTCATCGAGTTTAGCACGTAAACTACTGCCAGACATGTCACCAGATCAACGTTCTATGTAAAGACGACTTGGTGGAAGAATGAGATGACTGACCATGAAGTTCTACCCGCGAAGAATATATCCAAAACCGCACGCCAACAACACATGGAAAACACTCTTGGAACGTGCCGTAGAAACCAGAGCGACTTGTGCCATATAAATCGACCTTAAGCTTCCCCGTCCCGAGGACTTTTCCGTGCGTCATTTGACTCTGAAAATGAGGATTTTTTTTTCTAGTTCTTTTTGTTAACGATATCCCTTTTTCCAACATCCAAATATGACTGGCCACGGGAGCCACACATCCATCTGTCCCATTTATTTAATTAATTCAAATCCAATCTAAATTTGATTAAATCCATCTCAAATAGACCGATTCCTAGTACGGACGCCACACTAAAGTGAACTAACAATCGAATTAGTAAATAAAAAATCATTTTTTAAAAAATATTATCAACATTGACATTTATTTAAAAAAAGTATTAACATTATATTTTATTTTTATTATAGTTAAA
>CXYZ01002153.1:147348-157902 GCA_900006705.1 Sonneratia caseolaris
CTTATAATTATTAATTATATATTATTATAATTATTTATTAAATATATGATTCAACCAATTAACTCATAACTTGAACTATCCAATTTTAAGAATTATGATTATGGCTCCTCTAACTCCTCAAACTCTATAGATAATTAAATTGAGCCTTTCTACAACTTAGTTTATGTGAAATCTTCATACCAATGTTCATAGTGGAATAAGAAATTAACACAGTTTTTTTTTTTGGCCTAGCAAAAATTACGCATATCTACCTACCCATAAGTTCAAAAAACCTGTAAAATTTCTAAAAATAGAAGCTACATTTCATCTCTCGTCAGAAAATTCATAGCAGTAACCTACCGATGTCTGCTCGTGATGGATCTCTATCCAACATCTCTGTAAGGAAGACCTTCGGGGTGGGTGTTGTTTCCTGGGCTTTCTAGTTGGCGACTTTCTGGCGCATCCACTTAGTAGCAGACCACTTCTCGCCCGACAATACCTCACATCCTCCGTGGACGCTGTTTGGATCCGACTGACCATCCAATCCCTGAGATAACCAGACATAAAATAATTAATACAACAAATAAACAAATAAGAAAAGGGAGTAATGGTAAGGTGTCAAGGTAATACTGTGAAGGTATAATGAATGATATAGACTGGCACTGGACTTATGGTCATTTCAACCACATTTTGGAAAAAAAATTAAGGAATTGCAGAGCTTTCTTGAAAGGGCAACATAGTACAACAATGTTTTCGTAAATGGTCGGACAAAGCATTTTTGTTCTCTTGTTTCAGTTCAAAAGGTAAGAAAAATGAACGGACCATGCTCCAGAACAGAACCGCATCCCCCTTAATGGGCTTAACCGACAACCCCTTCATCGTCTTCCCTCCACAGGTGCAATCTCCATCACCAGCCTGAGGACATTATCCAGAGAAATAAAGGGAAAATAATAATAATAATAATAATAATAAAGGACCACTTATGCAATGAAATACTTTATACAGTAAAATCACCAAAAGGAATTGCATCCAAATAGATTATGTTCAGGGAAGTATGAAGTCGACTGCCCTTGTAATGCTGTTTTGGATCTAGAGTGTATAGGAATTGACTGACATTTCATGGTAAAATGGATTTTTGTCTTTGCATCCTATAAAGGAACAGGTGCCACAGTAACCATCTAAGCAAGGCCAAGGCCAATCCTTTTCATACATGGAACTGGCTTCAGGGTTGGTTCCTCAGATAGACATGCATTAGAACATATGTGAATCCATCATATCAACCATTTAAGAATGTTGAACCCCTCGGCTACTTATGAGAACCAAATTAGAATTTAGCAGAAATTTATGTTTTATATTTTCAATAAGCCTCCAGTCGGACCAATGAAACCATTTCCATGCCTCTGGTTTGGCATATTCAATCAGATTTTTGATAAACCCTTCGAGCATCAACGTATTAGGATACCTACCAGGGGGAAGTACGTTTCTCCACCCTCTACATTTTCACTCAAATACATGAGCATTGTAGCAATTCGCTGACCACCTCGTTTCAAGTTGAACTACCAAGAATAGACAGGAATTAAATTTACAAGTACAAGGGAAGAGTTGCATATAAATATATGTAAATATTACAGCTTTTACTTCAATGGGAAATAATCAAAGAGGATAGGAGCAAGGTTGCACTGGAATCAATTGAAAGCAAATATACGGGGTAAGAATAACTCACAGTGTCACCGAAGTAGTCATGATGAGGCCTGTAAAATTGACTCTTTTCATACCTGTGCTTCTGCAGATGTTAGCCTTGATACTGACCCATATCAGTCTTCAGTACTTCCAACATCAGAAAATGCCACCAGTGAACATGGACGTCTCTTACCTCAAGACTTGAATGAGCTCTCCATTTTCTACTGGCACTTGAGCAAAAAGAGAGATGCGCTTCTCAATTGCCTATTTGTACAAGGAAAGGAGGAGAATGAAAAGTACAGATCAAGGCAGCAGCACTACCAAGATTAGTAGAAACGGAACCGAGTCAACAAAGCTGCAATGACAAAAATGAGGATTTGGCATTACATTGTGCTAAACCAACCTGTATCATGGGATATTTCCGTTCCTCATGACTCAGAAACATACCAGAGCTCGTCCTAACATCACTCTTTACTCCCTGGTGACAAACAGAAGCAGAAGGATAAGACATGTCAGTTGAGATGAAAGAGCAAAAAGAAAAGGGTATTGGCAAGCTCTTCACATTGACCTGCATGAAATCAACCTTGTATGTCCAATCATTTTACCTTGGATTACAAACAATAACTAGAGAATCACCATGACATTAAAAGTCGTTTTTTCAGGCCTATTTAGATCAACTTTATTTCATTTATATATTATGTCTGCAAGCTAATAAAGATGTTCACAAACTATAATTTACATTTTTTTATAATTTAGAAATTACAATTTCACTGTCAAACAAAATCTCATATTTTCCTCCTTGGCATTTAAACCATCATCCCCAATCAAGAAGACTGATTATGACTTCATCAGCGAAAAGGTTATGGAATGATCATTTGATGCTGCTCCTTACCACTGGCCTCGAGTGGAAAGTGATGAAACTTGGTATGATATTAAAGCAATCAAAGGAAGGAGGTGCTTATCATGGGATTCCATCTATTCTGACATAGAGAGATCTAGGTTGTAAAAGGAGATATAAGGGACACTTTGATGGGATGAAGACTAGAGATGCCACTCAACAACAAACAGTTAGAACTGCTTCAATAAGCTGAGAATGAACTTATTTTGGGATGCAAATGCTCTAATAAATGTGGCCAAGAACACTATTCTCTCTAATGGCAACACCAAGGGAGTGGATGCAGTCCTCCTTGACCGGTTTCATCCTTCAAATCAGTGACTACAGCATTTTCATGTTGCTTCATCCCTTTTCTGCCTCATCTCCATTAACTATTGATCTGGCAATCTGACCCTCATCTGTCTCAGTTATCACTATAAGTCCCTTACTCACTTTATAATCAATCATAATCTGAACATACAACAAATCCAACATATAAACTCAGAATGGCATTGGTGAAGGCAATCAAGCAATTAGCTTTTGCCTTTGAGAAGGATTCTAAAGGAGGTAAAGGGAAAATTTATTATTTTCTCCCTTTCAGTTGACCTAATGTATGTCTTTTGCAAATAAAGTTTCAAGCCAGTATTAGTTTGGATAATATCAGGATTCGTCACTGAAATGAAATCACTATTGTATGTACCTTCCCTGTCCTTGTATCCACCACAGTAGACTCTTGAAGACGTGGCAGGGCAATGGCTCTGAGATAATCACATTCCTGCATGATCGATAAATAACAAAAACTATAGTCTCTAATAAAAGGAAAAACTCAAATCTCCTTACACAGAAAATTGGTGCAAGTTGATTCCAGTATTCATGCAAATTGCCACCACAAATGCTAGGCTGATCTGGTCACATTATTTTTTTGTCTATGGAAGTTGTGGTGCAAATGAGATGAAAAATATATGCTGATATACAGGCCAGTTAAGGAAATCCCTTTTCTAGTTAAACATGATGACTTTTATACTCCTTGATATGTGACTTTCAGCACAAGCTAGTAAATATTATAGCAAAATGCTGACATCTTAATCTAATTACAAGCATCTTGATAATATCTGCCTTTTTTAAAAGGTAATGGAATCCATCTAACCTTCTGTATTTCCAAAGGCGAGGGAACTCGATCCTTTCGAAGCAAGTTGACTGAATACTTAGAAGTAATGTGCAAGTGATTCCTAGAAGTCGCATATCCCAAGCCAGTAAACCTTACCGCATACATAAGTGAAATTTACTTGGGGTTCTTTTTTTCCCTTTTTGATAGTCGGGTAATTTTTTCCAGTTTTCTTGAAATTTAAGCCTTTTTTTTTTTGGAGTAGTGAAATTTAAGCTAAATTACACCAGCAATCTTACAGATAATTTGTTGCAACAAAGTAATCAGCGGAAACTCTGTGCAGTTGGCCTGAAATCACAGTGACTTCTATTTATAATATTTATAAGAAGCATCTAATCTGCATCTACTTCTTTTTCTTTTGCTAAGCATCACCATCTAATATCTACTATCTATACCCCTATCTATATACTAAGTAAAACAATTACCACTTTTCACCTTTTCTTCTCAGTTTTTTTTTTTTTTAATTGTTCAGTTTATCCTTTTACAACTTAACCTCAAAACTTTAATATTATTCAATTGCTTAATACGTTTCTCTCCATCATCACTAATAAAATTTTAAATAGTTGTGTCACAATTCATATAGTATTGCTGTCTTTATCTATGTTTGATAGATACTCCTCTCAAGTAAATATTGAATTTACTCAAACAGAACAATCAGAATAGATTTTAAAAACACAAAGGGCCCAACTTCAATGAATGTTCTATGTTCTGTGTTTCCTATGAAGAATTATCTTGTCCACCTATCTGATCATTCAAACCATGGAGATATGTACAAGGAGATAATTGTATAGCATGATATAAAAGAAGAAAGTCACAAAACTTTTAAATCTAATATAATTCGAGTGTAAATTGAGATATTATTTTCAAGAAATTAACCCACAACATGCAGGCAGGCACTTTTATCTAGTACTGTCTAAAACAAACATACCTCCATGCTCAAAAAGTTGTGCAGGACAATGATCCGTGGGGACCAGCTAACAATCTCAGGTTTCACCTAGGATATAAAGACAATATAATTTAAATAGCGCACTAGATGACACAATTTTAACCTGTTTCTCTGGAAAGGGACAGAAACAAACAGAGACATATTCCATAATCCCTTCCAAGTGGATAATGGATACAAGATGGCAAGTGTAAGCAGGAAAAGCAAAAACAACTAGAGATATTTAGTTTTAGATGAAATCATGCCTATGCGAACATGATAGGACTTACAAATACAAACACTTCAATAACTTGTTTAGCAGTTTTTTCCTCATTATTTCATGCAGTCAGAAATGGATTCTGTTTTCAGGGGGAGTTATCAATGTGTCTTTGGGCAAAAGGGTGTGGG
This sequence comes from Sonneratia caseolaris, assembly GCA_900006705.1. Taxonomy (NCBI): domain Eukaryota; kingdom Viridiplantae; phylum Streptophyta; class Magnoliopsida; order Myrtales; family Lythraceae; genus Sonneratia; species Sonneratia caseolaris. Next base: position 152,377 of record CXYZ01002153.1, read on the forward strand.
ATCCTGGTGAAAAATAAATTTATATGCTATGACCTATGAGATCTGTTCACTGTAGAAAGCAAATGTTCACATGAATTTGTTATGAGCTATAGATTATTCTTGAGAATACTGAAATGTTCAAATTCCAAAATGTTTTATTTTGAGAGTTCCAACTTTCCTAGTTTTATGTCAACATAAAAAAAATGAATCACATGCTCATGTGGCAAAGATAGTACCGAAAAAGCAGCTTATCATGCTATAAATATGAACTAGTGCTACAACAAATTAGCACATACAGTCCCCAGATATCATCAGAGGTATTGTCCTACTAGAAACAGCTGCCTATATTCTCAACTTTCATAATGTAGGTGAAACTTCATATGAGCCGCCAATCAAAAAATTAAAATATGAAATAACATTTTGTACTCAGTTATCTACTTAGTTTCTCCAGTCTCACGCTTAACAATGATTACATGCTAAGAGCACATAAGATTTTGGTATTAATACTAAAATTTCCCCAACCAAGTAATATCAACAAAAAACCCCTTTCATGTTTAGTAAAAAATTGAGTGTTGGGAACCAAAAAATTATTATCAAAGCTATATATTCAGTTTGATGGTCAAGTATCTATGCCAGATCTAGAAATTTTCTAAATTTCATCTTGTGCTGGAGGACTAAAGAACTGAAGCAACTCATTAGGAAGGGATATATTGATGGATGGCCTTCATGTCATATGTATTACTAGATTATATTGTTCTACCAAGTGGGCATGCTTCAGCATTATAGCATGCCTCAGTAAATCTTAAATGAAGAAATTTACGACAAAGACCAGTTTAATGAAAAGAACATCAGAAGTGTGAATTCCATCTGTTGGTTCTTAATTCATATAACATGAATTCCAAGTAACACAAGGACACAATGTAGGACCCACATTACAAAGTCACAACTTACATATCCAAGACGCAAAATTTCTGCTTCTCTATCATTTTCAAGACGAATCACACCTGAAATATACCAAAACAACCCTATTTAATAAACATCAAGCAGGGTATTATCCAGTTACCCCAAAAATAAAGCAAAGCACATGGATGCAAAGCCCAAAATAAACAGATTGTGGCATGGTTTTAGTTCTATGTTGAATTTCATATCTGTGACCATCATGAATACTTATATAGCCTCTAAAAACAGAAACCACAGCTACAGAGGAAAATTTTCTTAAGCTTAAAATGGAAAAAAAATAAAACATAAAAAAATGGTTAGACCAATATTGACATGCAAAAACCACCATCAGTGCAAGCTAGCCAAGATCAAATTTAACATGACTTAGTAACTTGAGAACAAAGCATCCAAGAGAGAAAAGCATCATGGATGAGACCTCTCAATTATTTAATCCATCCATCTCGATTACAAATATGACGGAATAGTGTTATATATAAAAATATATACTTTAAAGTCAGTAATGACATATCTCTGACATCTTACAGATCACATATTCCAGATGCTCTAGATATTCTTATCACCAATAGATCTCCTCAAACAGATTTTGCATCAATACTTAGAAGAAAGAATTCCAACTGTTTTGGTTGTAAAGAGGAAAAGAAAAGAGAGAGCAAATATTTACTTAAAGCCAACATGATCAAGAAGCGAGGTCAAATCTATTGATTAAAGAAAAGAATATGGACAATTGAAAACCAACAAAACCATATTAGTTTCTTGACCTCCAAATACAATCGAAAAAAGCATTGATATCCAAAGATGATATAAACATGGGTGGAATAGAAGTCAAAAGGTTATAATAGATTATAAGAAATGAAACTGAAACTCAAATTCATGATTATTCTCTATTTGAGCTCATCTTAATATTGACCAACTAGGTCTAAAGTGACCATTCTTTCAAGAACTGTTTTTTCCATATGGACGAGGGAATTAATCAACAACTTTCAGAAGGATCTAAGACACTGTGTAGCAGCAGAATGAAAGGGTGAAACTAAGGAATTGCGAACAGCAGATTATATTGCTGTCATTGAAATGAGGAGGAAAATATGATTGTGGCCCTCGGAGAATGACATCAAGTACCTGACCTACTGTATGACTCAGCCTCCAGCTTATGTATGAATGCTAACTGAAGAAAAGCACCTGCAGTCTCCAAAAACAGTGAAGAAAGACAAGTAGAAGTGACTTAATCAATCAAGAAGTGCAGTTATCACCAAGTTCTTTTTCCAAAACTTGAGCATAGAAAGTTAAAAAATCTACATTCAAGAGCATGTGATAGTAACAGTAGTGTATGGACTTGTGCATCTTCAAATAATGAAGTGATCTATACTTTCGCCCTTTCTCCAGGAAAAAAATTTTGGTTGATATTTCATACTGATATGTGACATTGATTAATCACGACATATCAACCAGAAAAAGTATCTGATTTCCATTTAAATTTAAACATATGAGTGAAATATAGAGTCTCTTGCAAAAGTTTCCATCTTATCTAACCTTTCACGGCGCTTCAGAATTATTTCTCCTAAAACCCCCTTAATATAAGTGAATCTTTTCCCTGGCTTGCAGCTAGATAAATAACAACATCATGGTACATGCCAATTGTGTACAGTCCCAAGGTTTCATTGACGCCATTATAACCCCTCAGTGTACATTAGTGAGAGATTTAAAGCATGTTCTTGAGGAAGTGAATTGAGCAAGAATCACACAATATGTCATTGCAATCTATATATAAGAGACAAGAAAGTGCTCCCAAACGTGTCAAATTCACAATTGCCCATCCAAAACTCAATATTAATATTTCTGTTTGGACTGCACTGCCAAAATTCCATGCCTGGACCTAATCACAGACACAGATTTCAGTTAACTATGATTTTAACAGCCTTATTTGCTCATATCCAAGCAATAGCCTAAAAAAATGATCACTTTCACCAAAAAAAAAAAGATTAAATTTTTAGCTTTCTGAATCAATCGCTGCAAATAATAGTTATTCCTGCAACTGACCAGCAAGCTCAAAATCTATTGCAGCCCAGCTGAAGCAAGTAACATCTCCCAGATCACATTATCCGCAAAGCAACTGTGACATCTGCTCAGTAGAGTAGGTTTCTCCTTAAAAATTTCATGCATTATTCATGATGCAAAAAAGCGCGTGGGCAGTGAATTGCACCCTACAAAGTGCTAGCTTGAAGAAATCAAAGAAGGATCCGATTCCACACAGTTTAAGCTCCTAGTCCTTTTTCTAATCACTGCTGTTGAGGAACGAAAGAAATCTCGTTTTCGAAGACAAGGGTCAGCGTTTGCTAACTATTTCTCCTTCTACAAGAGATCAATCGCGAGCTTAATAGTCCCACACGGAAACGGGCTGCTAACAACCAGAGGCTGACACCCACCTATGATCATCCCCACGGTGACGAACGTGAGCAAACCGAACACGATCTTCATGGCAGGTGCCATTGCCGAGCAATGGAAGCTGAAATAAGGAATGAAACAAGTCTCGATTTCCTTGAGTGAATTGCTCAATGGACACAGAGAGAGAGAGAGAGAGAGAGAGAGAGAGAGAGAGAATGGAGGAGGTTTAGAGGAGACTTGCAGGTCCTCCCATCTTCGATTCGCGGTGGTCGTCCTTCATCAAGCATTTTCCTTTTTCTTTCAAATCCTAATATTTTTTTTTAATTTACACTGATTCAAATCCGAAAGAAATCCATCAATTCGGTAAAACTAAAAAGTTGCGGCTCTATTTCAGAATAAGTAATAAAAACTGACCAAATAAGTAATAATTATATTAACCATTTGGTGATTAATGCTCTTGACATATTTCTTCATTTTAAAAAAACTATTTTACTGTACTGTCCTTCCAGTTCTCTCACATTACCTAATTATAAGGATTGTCGAAAAAATTCTCACATAATAGCTCCTACAATATGAAATTTGAACTTATAAACTAAACATTTCCTCGGCGGTGGTGGCAGTCATAATTTTGTTAGGAAAGACTGGGCAACCTACAAAATGGCATAATGCCACGGGATTGGGAAAAAAAAAAGGGACAAAGAACGAAAGAAAGGAGGAGGGAACGAGTAATAATGTAGGGAGATATTAAATTGGCCGATTTGGCTTAAAATTGGTTTATTAAAATCAAGAATCAATCATGTACCATACCTTAATTTGTATCTAATTGTTTTTTAAGTAGAAGGATGGTTATGAGCTGAATTTAAAAAATAAATCTATTAAATCAAAATCAGATCAACACATTTTCTTATTGAACCATTTAAAAACTAGCCTAAAATTGTAAGTGTCCTAAAACCATTGTGACAATGACTCATACAAGCTAAAAACCTTGCAATCAATAATTAATTTTTTGTTTTTTTAATTTTAAAATTTTCAAAAAAATGATTATTTTTAGATAATTTGAAAAACAAATTAAAAAGAGAGAAAAGGATTGAGGTGTACAATTCAAACCGGCTTGAAGTGTGAACAAACCTACTTAGAACAGATCCTAGGCCAATTCATGATTAACTGAACTGTGACCCATAACCGAATTGATCCATTATACTTAATGAATCAAACTGTAATTTGACCAAAAGATTTTAAGCCCATTTTAAATTGATCAAAACTACGCATTTCACATCTTAGTAATGTATGAAGATAAGTCAAAGTTGTTTTACTTCCAAGTTGGTACAGTCCAATATTATCTTTTTTATATCTTTTTTTCCTTATAAGTCATCAAATCTCGTTTATAATTAAAAATTCATTTATTTACATTTTATTATGTAAATAAGTAAACATGTATAAAGGAAAGAACTGATCATAACTCATCCGATTGTCTATAACATGACAAAATATTTTATGTACTTCTGTTATCATGTTTAATACTATTACGTGGTGGAGATTGTATCTTATGTAACAATAATATCATGTGATAATTGATATAGTGTTAATGTCTAATAAAAAATAATAAATGTTAATATTATAATAATTAAAAAATAAAAATAGAATATTAGTAAACATTAAAAAAGTAAATATTAGACATCAATGCAATATATAGTCTATCACATATTTATATAATTATTGTTACTAACATATTAAATAATCCCTAGCTTGTGATATGTGCATGTCCTATACCGATTATATATGAAATTTCCCCATTCTATAGACTTTACATGGGATCATTTATAAAAACAAGATTATCTTTCTGTATAAACCAACTTATATTAAAAAAAATATCGAAAACTGACTGATTTAGTTGGAGATATATTCCAGCATAAAATGTTTTCATTCATAAGACTGATTTGAAAACTTATATGAGGGAAATATATACCATCCATCCATCCATCTCAACCAACTTGTGCAATTTATTAATATCAAGAAAGCATATGTTTGGGCATTTAGAATTAGTGGGAAACTGTGATCCAGGCATAATTTTTAAAATCGGACCGGATAGGAAACCGGTGTAGGTATGAGTTTATAGGTTTATGAGTTAGATTAGGAGTTCAATAAGTCAAATCGTATATTTAATAAATAATATTATTAATATAATATTACTGATAAATTTATATAATA
>CXYZ01002153.1:157928-176336 GCA_900006705.1 Sonneratia caseolaris
AAATATAAGTATAATAAAATAAAATAAAATATATCCATTATAATATTTTTTATTTTAAGTTAGTTAATTTTTTTCACCGATTATATTATAAATCAACCGGTTCAATTGGAGTTTGCCTCATTAAAAGTACAATTGGATTTTATATAAAAATCAGATCGGGTGAGTGATTGGTTTTTTGTTGAACTAGTTGAACTAGCCGACCTGGCTAGTTTTTAAAACTATTAATCCAGGCATATGGTTTGGGCAGGCGGGTCAGGTTCCCAAGTCTAGATAGGATTCTAAATGATCGTCTGACCGCTGTCACGGAGATCACATACATGTGCTCATGGATGGATTCAATAAGTACCACTTTAAAAGTGTACGTTTGATCCATAAAATGTTTGGACATATTCGTGATCACTTAGTAGTGTCCTCAAAATATTTCTCAATTATATCTCATCTTAGTCGTTTTGACTTGTATCTTCTGTGTCCAGCCTTGCATACTCTTTATGGTTGAGATTAATGCTATTCGTAGTCATTGCTTTAGTGGGCAAACGAGTGCTAATGGTGAAATCTAAAGAGCATTGACGGAGTTGCTCAACCGGCTTCTAGATTTGATCAATTTCACAATGTATACTTATTTGAAACTCATAGATTGTCATTAAAAGGACCACCACGAAGGAAGTTGGTCGAGCAAGAGTCGAGCAAATGTCTCAGAAATCTTCGATACCAGCAAAGAAGGAACGAATCAGATTAGTGTTATCAACATTATAAAGTGATATTAACTTATAAATTAGACATTAGATAATATATTATCATAAAATATGTTAAACATTACAATCGGTTATTCGAAGGTTACCATCACAGTTCAAATTTAAACTACAATCATTTAATTGTAAACCTTCATAATCCCTGTAAATGGTAAATTTTTTATGATGAAGGTAAACTTAGAGCTTTTGGATGGGGAAAAGGGAAATTTTACAAATTTTAATTAAAGGATGCCAAATTTTTGGAATTCAATAAAGAGTAAGAAAATAGTTTTTAAGTGGGTGAAATAAGATAATTGACTAAAAATAAATATATAATTTGTATACTTTAATGGTAATTTATAGAATTTAAGGTGTATGGCCACCCTACACGTTGCCTAAATCCATCCCAAGTTTAGAATATAAGGTACATTGCATCAAATCATTGAGTAGAACCTATCTAAAGTGAGTATTTTATGTAACGGAATTCAAACTTATGTAATAAGCCAAGGTCCCGAAACTATCACTAATCAAATATCGCATCTAGAAGCCCATTTACTCCGCAATTTAAATAAATCCCGTATCAAGACGTATCTAGAATAGTACTAATTAGATTGGATGGATAAAATTTAAAGAATACTAATATTCGTAATGAACATTATACAATCTTAGCGAAATATTATCTTCATTTTTTATTTAATGGTTACTTTTTTAGAGTTTGCTAATTCGTTTAGAATTCACTAATTCTTTTAGGAATTATTTAATATATATTTATTATTTTTTAATAATTAAAAAAATATATGTAAATTTTTATTGGATGATTACGTTACGTAAGTATGCCATATGATATAATTGTTGCATAATATATATTTTCTTATCTAATAGGTTTTCAGTAGAGTTATATTAATAGATAGAGGTTTCAACAAACCACATTATGCAATATTTAGAATTTTTGTGTTCAACTGTTAATTTATTGGACAAATTGAACAAATGGCACTTAGTACTGGCATTGTTGACGTTGCAACTATAGTCTAAAATATAGTTTTAAAAACTGGACCGAATTGGCTAGTTCAACCGGTTCAATCGAGAACCAACAACTCACTCAGTCCGATTCCTACAAAGAATTCAATTGCACATTTAAAGAGAAAAACTCTAATTGAACCGGCCGGTTCCCGGTTCGACCAATGAACCTAATTGAACCCGTGAGAAAATCGGCTGACTTAAATTAAAAAAATAAAAATATATTATAATGTATTTATTTTATTTTACTATATTTATATTTTATATTAAACTTTTGTTTAATATAACAATTATATTAATAATTTTTCTTATAAATCAAATTCAAATTATGATATTATGTAAATTTATTAGTAATGTTATATTATTAATATTATTTATTAAATATGCGGTTTAACCCATTGAACTTTCAGTCCGACTCATAAACCCATGAACCCATGCCTACACTGGTTCCCGGCCTGATCCAGTTTTAAAAGCTATGGTCTAAAAAGAAGCATATATATATATATATATATATACTTATGATAGTTGATATTATTTGATATTTATTTTTTTTATGTAAGATCTCAAGGTTGAACTATTGTAAATTTGAATAATTTATATTGAGAGAAACTTATCACCTTAGTGTATCAACCTAATTCGAGTTAAATTAATTTGGATCCAATAACTTATAGTGGTTAAAATAAAAAAAAAGAATAGGTATTCTACCTCCGGTGTGCAAATCTTAAATTTGTGCTTCTAACATATACTTCAACATAAATATGAGGCGATATGGAATATAAAATCTCTAATTCACTAAATCCATATATAATACACTTAGTCCAACCAAGTTTAGTTTGATGAGTCGGTGGAGTCTTGAGTCCATTTGTTAACTGAAATATATAATTTATCCAAAATTTTTTCCTAGTCGTCAAAGTTATCCTCTCTGCTAAATTGTTCTTTCCTTTGGCATGCTTTTCTTAGTTCTAATTGGAGGTGGTAAATTTTGGTACAATTGAGCCGAGAACAAAAAATTGTGCTTAAATTGGTGTTTTTTAGTAGTTTGAGAGATCGAGTTGTGTTAGCCAAAAAAATATGAAAATAAATTTTATAATAGAGAGAAAATTATGAGAAAAATTAAAAGAATTTTAATTTATTAATTATATAAATATAATTATATTTTAATAATTATTTCAACATTTTATTAAAATTAATATAAGTTTTAGATGGATAAGTTAATTATATTATTAAAATTTTTATTTTGAAATACATATTATTTAAATTCATATTTTAAAAAGTATTTATATATGTGGTTTGTATTGGGTTCAAAATATAAAATATTCATACTTGAGCTAATATTTTTACATCATTGAGATGATAGATTGTGCCTGTGTGGCCTGATAAAAGATTTGTACTGTATTGATATGCCCAAAAATTATGTACCCACCCAAATTGCCATTTGTAGTTGTAATATTATCTTCTTTTTAATAATAATAATAATAATAGATTGCATAAAATACTACCTTTTATCCCCTATTGTTCTAAATTACAAGAGAAGTTATATATACTATGAAGGAATATTAATAACAATTACATTATTGAATACTAATACTCATATAATTGTCATATTTATTATTAATTAAATTAATTTTATCGATACTAATAAGATCACAAATAGGTAACCCCCACACACAAAAAAAAAAAAGACAATATCTGAGCTTTTCCATGTTATAGACTTTGCCCTGTCATGTTTGCTTATTGCCCATGTCCAACCTCATCACTTATGTTCCCCTTTGGGTCAACCTGGTAATGAAAAATATATGATCATAAAAGAAAGAGAAAAAAGTTGATGACAAAACAAATAGGAGAAAACCAGGACAGAAAGTCTATGGGAGAGAGAACAGAGAAGCTATCGCGCTGCCGATTGTTGCATTTCAAGGGGTGGTAATGTGGGTCGTCCGTCGGAGGCTCGATAACCTCCGGGGCTCCACAATCGTGTTGGGAATCTCCAATGCGGTGGTCTTGATCCTCGGTGCGTCGCTGCTGATCATTGATTTCAAATCATGCGGCCACCACGGCGTGGTGCCGTTCGCGGCTGTTACGCTGGCATCAGCTGTCAGGTTAGCTGCGATGATAAACACGGCAATTGCTCAGGAGGCCACCGCCAGGAACATCCTGGAGTCCCCCGAGAGCTCCGTTATTGACACCGTTGTCCGCCATGAGAGGCGGGTAATTCGATGCGCTCTTCCCAGTTATCTTCTCGATTCGTTCTTTTAGTTTTTTTTTTCCTGTTTGCATGCTGTATTTATTTTTATGCATACTGGTGTATTTGAGCGGACTTGTGGATTTGAAATCATGTTGGTATTCCATTTTTTGAATTGGGTGATGTTAATAGCAGATTAATTCTGCTTTGCTGGTTTCATGGCAATCCATGTTTCCATATTTTGGAGTTTTGAACGATTGACAAAACAAGCATGGGTTCTCTTATCAGCAGAATCATGCAAAACATTTCAAGAGACATTAATAAACAGCATCTTTTTCTTGGTATCTTTCTGTCTGAAGACTGTTCTGAAATTAACTGCTCTTGATAATTTCCAATTTCAAGTCCATATAGGAATTCGGCTTTCAGAAATTCATGTTTTCCCCCTCCCAGAAAGTTTACTTATTGCGTTGGATTACCAACAGTTGTTACTTGGACAAAATGTTATTTTTGTTTCCCTTTGATATGTTGATCAGGTTAGGTATTTGAAGTGGATTTGGTGGACACGATTTGCATCAGTTATCACAATACTGCAATTTGTTGGCGCCACTTACCTTTTGGTGCATTTGTATAAATCTGCCTCCCATCAAGAAACTGCAAATGAATGTCTTTTAGGTAAAAGTGGCTCCTGTGCAACTATTTCATTTTTTCAGATCTGTTGGTGCTTTAGCCTTTTATTTCGGAAGAACAATTCCTCCTCTCCTAGATTTGATATAGAAAATAACCTGTTTAATCATTCTAGTGTATTGCCGATGATATTGTGTTGGTGACTGCTTCCACATAGGGGAGTGAATAGTTCTTTTGGCAATATAGCCATGCTTTTGATTGTGTCCTCTGTAGTGAGCCTTTACTTTATCAGGTTGAGTCTCTTGATAGCATGATCAGAGTGTCAAGTATGTTCATGAAATGAGTTTTGGAAGAATACCTGCATTTAAGGGAAGGAATTAACAAATAGAGAGAAATAATAATAGCAAGATCCACAAGTTGAGAGCTAGAGTAAAGTGGGAAACAATTTGGGAAATTTAAGTAGTGAGGATTTTAGAAGCACTCTTTAAATTAAGTACTGCTGTGGTGCAGAAATTTGGCCTTAAATGGGCAATTAATTATTATTTTTTATTGTTTGAGTTACTCTATTAACTTTTTATATGGGACTGATGAACTTTGATGAACCTATGCTCAAGGTCACTGAGACCATGCAAGTTTATTCTATTAACTCTTTATATGGGCCTTTGTGCTAAGACTATTTGGTCAGCTGCCCTCAGGTTTTATGAGATTTGGGCAGTTGGATATGCCTTGAATATTGTTTTTCATCTTGATAAACTTGAATCTGTATATTGCAAATTTTAGTTAATTAGTCACTGAACTAGCTCCCTCATTTTGTTGATGATATTGCAATACAGGGGTAGTTTCGAGAGATGACAGATGGGAGAAGAACATGTTGGCTGTGTTTGTGATAGTGGTGTCTGTTGTTGCGATTATTCAGTGTTTCACTGGGTCCGATGTTCTGAGATGGAGGTCATTTTATTCGACAGAAGACACTGTATGGAGGGCCCACTACAGGGAGGTATTTGACCTTGGCATGCGTGAGGCTCTGTGCTGTCTTGGACGTTCCGAATACTTGTAAGTTAAATAATAATCATCAGGTTCATATATACCTTGGCTTATGTAGACAAATATCTGATTTCCACACTTCCAAAATCTTTTCCAGAACTGCTTTGGAGGAGGATGAGGTTTATTCTGTAGCTCAGGTGCTGGGTGATCTTGTTGCATATCGTGCATCAGGGACTGGTCATTTGGAACTTTTGACAGGTTTCTGACTTTGTTAGTTTAGTCTACTAGCTTGCAATAGTTCTTTTCTGCCTATGTGGATGGCCTAGCCCTATAAAAAGAAATAGGGAGTTGAATTTCTTTGTGGCATATAGACAAGTTTTGGACTTGTACTGAAACCACTTGTCAGCAATTTAGCCAAAAAAAGAAAAAAAAAGAAACCACTTGTTAACTAAATACTTGGAGTAACTTGTGTGTTGTACTTTAATTGACTTATTATTCACATAAGATCTGTGAATCAACCTTCTTCCCAAACATATGTCAATGCTGAAAATCTGTACTGTGCTCAGGTCTAGCTTTGTTTCAGAGGAATGTTAACTCACCAGAACATGATGAGGGTCTTGGTGTGGCACCTAGAGGACGAATAGAAGAGGCTGCTTCCCTTCACAGATTTGCTGAAGCAGCATATACAGTAAAAATTTATTGAGATTCTCCTGAAGTTCTTTTATTTGTTATCATTGAGATTTTCACTTCTTAAATGATTTATTCTGCAGGGTCCTCTGCTTGATGTTGGACGGAATCCCTTCTCATTTCCATGCGCTTGGGTTTATAGACAGGGGATCTTAACTCCCTGGTCTTGGAACAGGTTGCTATTCATTGGAATTTGTTGCTTGATAATATCTATTTTGCAAATGCAGCTATCTCTGGTAGAACCTTTTTTATTTCCAATTCTTTAATAATGAATCTTGTTTCTATTTCTAATGTCAATTCTTCCTAATTAGATTTTGCTCTTATTCTTCTGACCTTTATATTTTCAGGAGGCCTAAACTTGAAGGAGACAATTGGTGGCGAGGCCATGCAGCAGCTTTTCTGAAGTACTTGGACTTGCCATCAGAAGCACTTCGTAAAGGGCGTGTTTGTCAGGTCATCTTAGGCACCTTCACGTTTTGAAAATTCAATTTTCATTTTTTTTGTTTGGAAATAATTTCTGTGCATCCAAATATTTTCTTTGTTTTTTTTTCAAGTCACAGAAATATTTATTGCTTTTGAATGCTAATATCCTTATGTATTTTAGAGAAGGTGTGAAGCTGCATATTTCATAGTTGTCCTGCATGATCTTCGAACTGTTGTTATTGCGGTGCGTGGAACTGAGACACCAGAGGATCTCCTAACTGATGGTTTATGCAAAGAATGTCCCCTTTCTAGTGAAGACTTGGATGGTTTGATAAAGTCTCTCTCTCTCTCTCTGCTTTTGAAGAGTTTCAAGGCAATTCCAATATTTGTTCTTCTATTTTGGGTGTTTCTGGACACTTGAGCCATTTTCTGCATCTTTTATGAATTATACTTGTGAATAAAGAGGGTATACATCTCTTTGCATCAACTCCCCAATGTATTTGAGTCTTCTGTCTTATGGATTTTTTCCCCTTATTTCTTGATCTGAAACTGAAGGATAGAGTGAATAATAAAAACTAAATCATCTTCTTCATTTTATGAATAGTTGAAAGTATGCTCTGTAGACCAGTGTTCTCATGTGATGCCATGATGTTATAGGATAAAACTGAGGGTTTCTTTCTTTCTTTTTCCTCCTTCCTTCTCTCTCTAACTCAGTGTCTCACAGGAACGATCATGCAAAATTTGATGCAAGACAAGGCACTGACCCTCACTATGGACACTCTGGTATAGTTGAGGCCGTCCGAGATATCTTCCTGCAGATTGATGGCAATCCTACAGATGATTGTAGGTCTTCTCTAACTCACTGAGCTATCTGTTGTGGCCCATATCTTATCCTCTGTTTCACTCTTCAAGCAAGATCCTAAACAAGTCATTGACTTTCTTAAATTGTTTAAAATCAATGATGATACCTGATATCTGGTTTATCTTGGTTGTGAATTCATGTATTCATCTTTAGTTGACTTTGACTGGTGGATTTTGTCTTTGGATCGTGCCCTGTCTAGTTCCAGTTGTTAGTTTGTTGCTTATATACATCATAATTTATTTGCTAAACGCTTATGCTGAGAACAATCCCAATTGAAGTGTTACCAGACTTACCCATCCCATGGGCTTGCAGGCAGTACTTGTCATCTGTGTGGATTAGTCAATCGAAGCCCAAACACCCCTTGATATAACAACAATTGCTAAATTGGTCTAGTTGTGTTAAATGCATGCTAATTTGTTCTACTTGTCATATTAATTGTTGTATTTGTCACTCCTGTCATGTCATAATTCTTGAATAGGTCTGCCGTTTCATAACACTTTTTTAGACTAGATAATCACAATATTTTATTAATGAGATCCTACACTACTCTTTTTTCATGGGACTTGACAACGGTTCGCTGGGAATGAATCCATCTTGAAAATCTTATAATGTTTGGTACATTTCCTAATAGTCACTTTATGAGCCTTATGCAATTCACATGGCATCTCAAGAGGGGAAGGTGGGATGACCATTGCCCTAGTAATGGGATCACATTGTAGCGTACTATTTTTCTCTTACAGTTGAAGTGACGTTAACATCTGAGACTAAATATTTCCAAATTTTCATTTTACTTTTTCATTGTGGGTAGGTGGAGATATTGAATTTGCACAAAGAGGTTTCCTCTCCTCATTGATGGGACCGGGCTGTGAGTGTGAAGGTTACAGTATCCGAATTGTGGGCCACTCTCTGGGAGGTGCTATCGCTTCTATGCTTGGAATTCGAGTATGAATTTTTACTGTTGGTTTTCACAGGTTCATTTGATTTATGTTGTCCTTGCAAAAGACCAAAAAAGAAAAAGATCCAAATTTGTTCACTATCACTTAATCTGACTCGAAGAGGTGACGTAATTTATCTAACTGGTGGAGGGTCCACAGTAATTTCATCTTAGCGGGGAATAGAAGCCTGATCAGTGGTTTGAAGTATAGTGTTTTGATATAAAAGTACGCGTGTGTTGTTTTATCTTCATATCCCTTAAAATCATACTTCTTGTATGGACTTGCTGTCTAACAATCTTATGAATATCATCTGTTCCAAGGGAAGGGAAAGCATACAACTATGATTATTGCTTGATGTATGTTTACAGAAGAATATAACTTTATTATATTTACTTTTCTCTATTTGACAGCTTTATCACAGATACCCCAATCTTCATGTCTATGGATATGGAAGTCTTCCTTGTGTTGATTTTGAGGTGGCAAATGCTTGTTCAGAATTCATCACTAGGTAGCTTCAAGGGACTAGATGCTCTCATCAGCTAGTCATATGTATATATATGTATGTCTTGTTATGTTTATTAAAATTGGAAGGAAGCCCTTACGGTTTGAGCAATCACTGAATTCCAGTTGAACCTATTGTTTACCTAGAATAGAAGAATTAATATTGTGATTGCAATTGGTATGAAGGCCGATATGACACTTGCAAGAGGGAAGTGCCTTTTCAATGATTAGGATGTTCTTGTAATATTATATAAATTACCCAGGGTTTGATCCGTGTAATTTACTCTTTTGTCCTTTTCCATGGTTTGGTCCATGTAATTTACTCTCGTCCTTTTCCATCTTCCCACTTTTTGATAGTTTGAACTCTTTTGCAGTATTATATACGACAATGAATTTTCTGCACGCCTTTCAGTCAGATCAGTCCTACGACTAAGAGCTGCAGCTCTCACAGCCCTCTCTGAAGATCGAAAAACTGATAATGCCTTGATCTTTAGACTTGCCCATCAGTTCCTGTTCCTGAACAAGTACCTCACTGACAGGGTTCAGGGTCCTCAACCGATTGAAGCTGGGGAAATTAGCCAAAAGCCATACCCGAGTGAGTGCAATAATGAAAATGATGATAAAATGAATTTATTCTTGTGTGCTTTTTAATTTATTATCAACTTTCTCTAATTGCTTTTTATATAGGATCAAGATTGACCTTGAATTGGGTCATTAATGGGAATTGGACCTTTTATCTCCCAGAAGATTGATTTGGTTCTCCAGTAGCTCAATTATGTTATAGTGCATTCGGTATTGCCCCCGTTGCGACTGCTGCCAAATTTGGCATTGATGTGGCATAAAGGAATAGGCAATGTTGTTTCCATGTTGGATTGATGTATGTGACAGCCTTACCTGCAATCTTGGCCTTGGCAAATGTCACGGAAGCATCAACCAAGGGCATTCTTCACAAATTGAAGCTTGGAAATGATGATAGTGTCTCTAGGTGCCATATAGGTTGGGGTATGCACATATATAGGCATATGGTCTCATTCCCAAAATTAGGTACCTGTAGTTTTCAGATCCGGGCCCGATAGTCTTTCCTAGCCCGGATATAGAACTAGAATCTGAAATTATTTATGTGAAATTAGATTTACATATTATTTTGTAAGCTTAAAATATCAAAAGTTTATTTCCCACCATTTAGTTTGCTTAATGTATGTGCTATTTTTCTTTGAAATCTCCACTGTAGTTTAGGGTTTTTGATGGATAGGATAAAATTTAGGCAATGAAGTCCCTATCTCTGTTTCGAATGAACTTGGAAGGGAGTAAGGAATGGGACAAGCCTTAATATAATCATTAGGTAGCTAAGGGTGCGATTTTGGGTGGATTAGGATAATGAATTACACTTGATACAAGAATGCCCTAATCTAAGTTCTAATGTACAAAAATTGCCATTGAAAGAGGAGAGGGGCAGTGGCCAACGCTGGCCACTTCTGCCCCAATGAGGTTGCAAGCAGCCTTCTGAGTAGGCTAGTGGCGGGAAGCATACACCGCCATGACTGCATGGGTTGTTGTTGTGTGTTATTGTCCAAATTCCCCATCTTATTTTCTATAACGGAGAAGATGGTTTTTTTCCTCTTTTTTTTTTTTACATTGGATTTTATCTTTATATTCAAAATTGGAAGAAATTATTTTTGAGGGCATCATGATAACTTCAAATATGTTATAAACCTTGACACGCTTCAAAAAATTTGATCAGGTTATTCAAAATCTGTCAAATATCCTCTTTCCATCCTTATCTGTATTTCTAACCTGAAGATGAAACACAAGTTTGTTGATTGAGCAATTAAAGCAACAAATTAACCCATGGGAAACAAGTCACATATTCGGTATAGGTTCAAAGACCATCAACATTTCAATTCTTTTATTAATTGCATATCTGCACGATCCGGTAATGTTGCCATAGTTATCATAAATGGTCTAAAGATCAAGCTGACAAACTTGACTAAATGATAAATATAAGATATGTTTTCTGGGTGGATTTTGGTTTAGTTTTTTGCTAAAAGAAATTTGATTTGCATTGTTGCAGGGAAAAAGGAATCGGATAACAAGTCTCCCCTCTTGAATGAGGCTGGCATGGGAATTACTGCCATTGATATCAATAACAACAACCTCACGAGTCCTCTTGGGTCTGGGAGCTCTCTGGTCGAAAACTCACCCGACGATCCTGTCTGTGAATTCTTAGAAACTGTGCCAGATCCCGAGAACTCCTCAGATCTTGACCCAGCGGAGATGTTCCTTCCAGGCCTTGTGATCCACATAGTCCCAAAGAAGAATAATTTACTCATGCCCTTATGGAGAAGCTGGAGAGCCCAGGAGGCTGCGGAGAGCTTCAGAGCCTATGTGACTGATCGACAAAGCTTTAGAGACATAGTTGTGTGCACGTCGATGTTTCTTGACCATCTTCCTTGGAGGTAATGATAATTAGTGCTGATATGCTGCTCCTTACTGAGACATTTTTACATTGGACCCCCTGGACGTTCAGGGTAGTTGCAAATTACCAACACTTAAATGTTCTGAGAACTGTTAGCTCTATGCTGTACTGTTGTTATATAAGGATTAGACAGGATAGAATTTGATCGTATATGACTAGGTTGAATAAGGGTAAGAAAAGGGCTAGAGTATGCTAGGATGTTGGATTATAAATCGTGTAATAGTTCAATTTAATTGATAAATATGTGCGTCTATATGCCACGCATATTTTCCTTCCCAATTGAAGTAATACAAGATAGTGGAAAACTGGAAGCAATCTCTAGAATCAGTCCAATTTCTGTTCATGTGCAGTTAGAAGCTGATGACGATTACTTTTTGATGAATTCATTTTTATTTTCCTCCCCTTTCCCTCTCAGATGCCGCACTGCACTGCACAAGATATTGGCAAATCAAGATTTGGCTTTACAGCCGGAATAAGCTGCGTGCATCCTAATTCACTCTGATGCAACTGGAGATTCCACCTCTATCAATTGGACATACAGAAACTGTATCTAACCAGTTAAGATCCTTTTCTCAGAGCAGTCGCAGCATGTTCCCATGAGGAACAAAAGCAGTTCCCTGAGAGAGTGAAGTGCTCTGGAAGACAAAGGTAGGTACAACCTTACCCAATGTTTGTTGTGATATAGATAAAGGTAAGAATCAAGGTTTTACACAAGTCTGAGTGCCCGCGTTATGATGCTGATGAACATTTTTTTTTTTGTGTATTCAGAAAATGCGTAAAATCAGATGCTGATGAACAATATATATGACATGTTTCAATCGATGTGGACTGAAATATGGTAACATATGATATATCCAATGTTTATCAATACCTCCTGAACGGATGTAGATTTCATTTTCAATGTTGAGATTATTTTATATTATAGAAAGTGTGGACTGACTGATTTCGGAATCTTACGCATAGTTTCCATGAAATCCTTTAGTGGGAGGCAGGCAAAACGGTAGCTATTATAATTGATCCTACTCTTTTCAACAAAACAGCCTCCTCGTTCAGAATGCACACACCTTGTTTCTAACATATACCTCAGATCCTCCATATTCCTACTAACAGGTGCCAGTATCAGTAAACAACAGTCTTGTTCGGCAAGTTTCAGTTTGGTTCAGTTTGGCAAACCGAGCCATGAGCATCCCTATGAAGAGTTAGAGGAACAGCCAATTTCCTAACGAGAGTGTGTTAGATTTGACGAAATGCAGGATAAATGCCAATCTTGATTTTGGGTTATTCAGGTCCTCGATTCACATGGACAAAACTCATAGGTTCGGGTGGCCTCATTCAATAGATGTTGGATAGGGGTTTAGCAAGCCCAGGCTGGAAATAGCTCTTCTCAAAGGCTGTGATAGTCCACTTGCCTTGAGTCCGTTCTAGTCCCTGTCCTTCACCATCAAAGTGTAATACAGATTTAACATATCTCTTGCCCTGTCCATGCAAAATCTAGGCTTGCGTTCTCAAGGAGGGAGATATGGATTTGGCTAGAACGAAAGGGAGGAACCTAGTTATGTCAGATGACATGGTACAGCAAGCTCGGGATGATTATAGGCCGTGGGCTCGCATTCTACGCACCCTATACAGTTCGGATCAGCATGTCTGAACTAGAGGTGCTACGCTGAATAGAAATGCTTGGAGAAAAAGGAGGCAATATGTTTGCTAATTTAGGGAGAAATGAGTCATGGCATCGGAGACAACCATTAGACTTTGGTATGATTCGTTGATCGACAAGGTCCCCACTCAGATCAGCTATTGCAGGTCCCTCCTTTCCGCTTGTGGATGAAGAATTGCGAGTGCGTGATGCATTGAATGATGATACTACATGGAATCTCGTAAGGCTCTCGCATTCTACTTCAAGGACACCGGAGATGCATCACCCGGTGGACGTCACCTCACTCAGGATGGCAATTTCAATACAAAAACTACTTATTCGAACGTACTAAGGTCGAGCATAGTAGATCATAGGGATCAATGGGCTTGGATTTGGAAGACAGAGACATATTCACGGTTCCATATGGATATGTTGTCATGGGAAAAACTCCCTACAACATCACAGTTCAGGGCCAGGGATCTAAATGTTCTAGAGAGGTGCTGGGCCTGCTCCCGTCTTGATAAAGGCATCAACCACATCCTACTAACTTCTAATTCATTCCCTACGAACTGACTACCAATACCCATCATTCTTGATGGAGGAAGCTGAGAGAGCTTAAGGAGGACCGAATTAAGGCATATCTACCGAGAAGAGAATGGGGTGACTGATGGATAAGCAAGGCTTGCGAGGGATCAGTGGCGGGAGTTTATGCATTTTGATACGGCACCTACTAATGTAACCCCATTTTTGTTGGAGTCTGTTGGGTGTATTACTTCTAGATTTATCACAAATGAAATACTATATTGTAATGACAATATAATTCCCTATTTTACCCAAAAAAAGAAAAAAAAAGAACATGAATGACATGCACTATTAACATGTATTTTTATATTTTTGTTGAATATGTATGCAATACAAATATAAAAAAATATAATTGTAAATCTGGAGCAGGGATCAGACTGACGTGCAAAAGTACTCAGCACAGCTTATGCCTTTGACCATAAGTATAAATATTGTCATCATCTCCCCAACACCAAATCGCAAGAATTAAGAAAAGAAAACAATAATGACTATCACAATTCTTAGTCAAATGCACAAATGAATAAACATATGACCGTAATATGGAATCTCACTGACACTATCAGAATCATATCCATTAAAAAAAAAGAAAAGGAAAAAAAAAGAAACTATTAGAACCAAGAATAGTATCATTCACCCCAATTATACTTATGCAATGCATCTACCTCTAGACCATACAGCTTAGCCTATTTCACAGCAAGTGAACACAAGATTTATGGAAAAATGAAGACACCCCAAAATCTTATTTAACATTGGTAATGACATGGAGAAGAGACTGTTATAGCATCATTTCCAAAATCAAAATGAAAAGAAATCAAGAAAATAAAATTTATGAAAAAGATTGAGAAGATTATAAGCTGCATAAAGATAAGATGCAACATGATAGCAATAGAGGCAGGACTGAAGAAGGACGAAGAGGCCAAGAGAAGTACAGATTCAAGATCAAATTAACTATGAATAAAGCTTTAATATCATTGTAAACTCATATTAAAAACTTAAATGGGAATGACCTTGATATGAACTGATCAAGTGACTGTATATCATAAATTTCATTGTACAAACAGTGACATAAGACATTACCTGCTCCTCAACTTTTACACGCTTTGAGAATAGCTTTGCAGCATGGCATTCCTTTGTCAATGACCGAAACCCCTGAAGGAACGTAAAGCATCCAATTAATATTATTAAGAGACTAAAAGAATTTACTTAAAAGAAAACCTCTCACAAGAAATTGGTTGAGACTTGATTCCAATTATGGATTTGTAGATCAACCAGTCATTAGAACTTCCTGATTGTCATTGATAAGTCCAAGAAAAATTTTCAAACCTTAATACTTAAATGACTCTTATACATGATGTTGTAATTATAAGAATTGCTGGACTCACGGGGTCGAATTTACCTTTCACAAGATCACATACCGCTTTCTTCCATGATTGGCCAAAAGATGCCTTCATTTGGTTCTCCAAGATTCTATCATCTCCATTGAAGCCTTAGCAAAACTCCAAGATGCAAGCCTCTACATAAACCCAGACAGAAAGACATTTAAATCAGCACTCAAATCTATCTTTTCTCAACTTTCTTATCCTACACTTTCTCACTTTCTTCTTTCTTCATAACTACCACATATCATATTAATTTAAACTCATTAAATCAAAAGCCACATAATACTAGATTGTAAACAATGTATTTATCTAGTGAAATAAGTCTTAGAAGCCTGCCTAAAGTCCCTCCTTTCCCTTCATCCGAATCATTACAACCTCATAAAGGAACTTCAAAGTTCCAACTTTCAAACCCATAATTTAATTAATTAAATCTAAGTTTTGTAGGAAAAAAAGCCATGCGAAAGCACCGTCAAAGTTCTTGTGAATTCACGTTCGGACATTCAACATGACATTATCAGGAATTCTGAACGCCCTCCTTGAGCCTAAAGGTCAAACCATTGACTCATATCCACCGCCTCTGGCTTCTCTAAGCAGTGAATCTAGTGATGAAGACGAACCAAAGCACAAAAACATGAAAAGCTCACGTATTAGAGAAAAGATATACCATGTATGTTGTTGGGAATTGATACTGATCAACAAAGAACTTCAGCTGCCCTGACGCAGTCAATAGCTGCCAATTGATGTCATTGCTCCGACCGGTTCCTTTGGCTTCACCGTCATCCGGCCATTCCAGCATCGGCTTCGGCTTCTTCTAATTCCTCCACTTAGTTTTGTTGTCTGAGGCATGGCTCGTCTTCTTCCTTCTTCTTGAAAGTAGGCCTTTTATAGCCGAGACTGTCATTAGGGTTTCTGAGGGAGGGTTTATCGGCTCCTCAGAGGTACGGCTCCCCGTTCTCTAGGGTTTTAGTAGCAGTCAGTCTCACTTGCTTTTATGAGAGGTCCGGTTTAGTCCGGTTTGGCTCGATCAAACCAATTTTTCAAAATCAGACCAAATCATTATAACTGAATTCATTTCACATATTAACTGATCAAACCTATTTTTAATAAAAAAATGCTGGTTCCATGGTTTTTTTTATTTTCTGAAAAAAACAAATAAAAATGCTGAAAATTATCTTAAATACTTTATAAATTAAATCAGCATAGAAATAATGTAAAATGTTTAGTTCAATTTTCGCCCAAGAGAACATAACTTCATTAGACTTCCTCAACCAATGTCAGTTACAGGAACATTGCACATATGAATCACTTCTATATGTACCAGAAACAAATTCAAAGGATTTTGTGAAAATCTTCAGTACTTTTAAGTCGTTATATCATATTAAAATAATAATAATCAAACTGTAGTATATGAGCATTAATATTGGAATAGTTGTAATAATAATTGTTAATTAGAGTAATTTGACTGGCAAGTTCTTATTATATCATTATGAGGCAGAAAGTTTAAGATGTCTTTCCTAAGGAAGTGAGGAATTGAGGCCCTTAGTCATTAGAAACCCAATTTATCTAATTGGTGGTTCGTCAAATGAGACAGATTGCCTCTGGGCAAAGGACATTATTGCTTCAAGTGATCCGCTCAATTATTTGTTTAGACTTCTCCTTAACCTTAGAGCTCCATTTGATATGCAATAATGGAATTAAAATTGGAATCGAAATCACAATGATATTAAGAATCGAATGAGATAAAATGAGAAGAAATGATTACTACTATTTCATTTATAATACTGAGAAAATGAATTTTAATATAATAACCTATTATCTGTAATTCACTAAAACTTTTCATCCAAGATCATGTATGTGTATCCACACCAGTCAAGGATACTTTTTTTTTGTAAGTTGTAACCAATGCTTAGAAATAGGATTGGGATACTTTTAAAAGCTATAATCCCCTATTTTGGTTTGGTGAATTATTTGCTCTATGTCATGGATATTTTCTTCACAAGAGGATTTTACCGTCTAATTCTAGCATTCGTATTTCTTCTTTTACTTCTTATGTTCTTTTGTTGCCATTGCAATTAAATTCCGATGTCTTGATAAGGACCTTTCACCACAACAAACAAAGAAAAGGAGGTCAGGTGACAATACTAAATGTGACAATGTTAAGCATAAGATAATTGGATATTGATAATTTGATTCATCAAGCATATACATTGAATCCCATGTTATTTAAAGAGCCAATGGAAACTCCAAAAATAATTTTGAAAAGGTGAAATATGAAGTTGTATGATTTGCAAATATTGATTTCAATGGATGTCATGATAGGAATTCCTTTTATGCTTAATCGTTTATTAATAAAATTATATTTTTATTGACACTTGATCCGATAGAGTGAGAATTAGTTACTCATTAAATATGATAGCACTCACTCATTTATTGGATTTTTCTTCGAGACCAAAATCACAAGAATCATAAAAACTAGTGTCTAGTATGTTTGCTCGAAGGTTAGGTATGGTATCTAGAGGAATTACATAGATTATTCATAGTTTTATCTCCGGTAAAATTGGACACTTTTCTATGTTTAGTTTGAGAATTTTTACATTGAAGATTTTATTTTTAATTTTGACTCTTAGTACAAAGAGATTATTTTCATTTATAAATGACAATGTATTTAAATTGTTTTCAGAAAAAAATTCTTTAGTTAGTTGGCTTTACAATAGGATTAAGTTTTTTTTTTTTATAAGAAAAAGAGATGTAGTCATAGTGGCAATATAATCACCTCGCTATGTAATATTCAGACTTTTCATGTTCGACCACACATATATCACACGAACTGAACAACTAATGCTTGGCACCGGTTTCTTCACCGTAGCACCATCAAACATCAAAGTACAATAGGAGAAGTTGATGCCCTGCAAAGTTTAGGCACAAAAAACACAACTAGCAAATTTATTTAAAATACGTGCTAGAGGGATTCGAACATATGATCTTGAACTCACCAAATAACTTATGATTGAGTTGGAGATATCAGCGAAAGACGGGTCACTATCTAATCTCCTAGATGGAAAATGAAAGTGACAACGATTTTGAAAATTAAAAAAAAAACCCTAAAATAACGTGTTACACCATAACTATCCTTCATCTTTGCAAAGTTATTTGACACATATTATTGGGTAGAACGCACCGAAAAGAAGCATGTGATTTACATTTATTAAGGGCCGTTAAGCACTCAATGCTTACTACAAATATTAAAAAAATTATTAACATACTACTATATTTTCAACCACAAAATTCCATTCTTTTTAATTTGGTGTTGAATTCATACAGCATTAATTTACATAGAAATCATTTAATAAACAATTTAGAACAAATCAAAATTTAAAGATTACATAAATTCTAGA
>CXYZ01002153.1:197069-223292 GCA_900006705.1 Sonneratia caseolaris
TATATTTATATTTTATTTTAAATATACTTAAATATTTTAGATATTTTTTAAAAATATTGTTCGATATTTTGAATAGGTTAATCGAATCGTTTGAATTTAGTAACTAATTATATCGCTTCATTTTTTTAAAAAAGTACTATATGAGAACCAATTTGTGTTAAACTGATTTTTTAGATTCAATTCAGTTTATGGTTCAATCCGATTCTTTGGTTTGATTCACAGTTCAATCAAGTTCTTCGTTTTCTTTGTGTAATCCTATGAGGAATAAACTACTTATCCAAAATAATCCAAAGAGGACTTTTTATATATATATATGATGGTGAAAATTGCATATATCCAAAGTTGCGTGGGGTCCATAAATTTCATTTCAACATTGTGCGTGGTAAAGAATCCAATTTATAGCTTGACTGATTCACTTGCCCACTTTGGTCAAGAAATTGGAATACATTTTGCGTAGATTGCTGACAATGACATCTATAAGAATTTAAGTTTGAGATATTTCAAGTTCACTTCATCTTTAATATGATCTTATATTTAAATATTATATAAATAGATAAAATATATGTGATAAATTTATAATTTATTGGACCAATATGATAAAATCCTGAATTATTCCTCATTATACTTTTCAACACCATGTTGTACATTAAAAAAAAAATCTCATTTTCACTCTTCTTCACCTCTTTCCTTCCAAATTCTCCCACTCATCCTCCGTGTATAAATACACACCCAACCAGACACATTAAAGACACAACAAGAATCACCCACATAGGATTAGCTTAAGAGAGCTGCCTTTCACGGGCTATTACTATTTCATACAAATCCCGTTACCAGGGCGAGCCCCTGATCCTCTGTCTTTGTTTTCCTCCAAAGATTCACCGCTAGCAATATAGCAATGTCTGCATCGGGCCAAGGTTCTCCGTTCGAGAGCCCGAGGATTGTTGTGAAGAAGGTCTTGGCTAGGCCGCAGAGAGATGGGGATGGAGCCACTGTTAGGAGGAGCATCGGAAGGTCTTCCCATTGAATCCAATCCTATTCCTGCACATCTTCCTTACTTCCATCTGTCTCCTCGGGCCAAAGTTCCAAATTCTCTTCCAATCGATTAATCGGGTCAACATGATCATCGGACCTTTCATCGTTTTCTTCCATAGCTCTCGTGGAGATTTTACCATTCCCTGTTTCTCTAATCGTTGGAAAATCTCAGCTGTATGTTTCTTGCACGTTACTCATTGAAATTATATCGAACTTCCAAATCCTCTTGCCACTTCATTGTATTATATTTCGGATTTCTTGAACGCAAGAATTGCAAGTTTGGTGAAAAGGTTTTGAGTTTTTTCCATTTGCATCTTCTGGTTCATCACGTTCTCCACCCTCTTCTTTACGCTGTAGGATTCATCATCATTCCGGGTTAAGTCCCAATCGAATTCCTGCTGCCGTTTGTGCTCTTGGCAGAATTTTATTGTTCTGGTGTCAAATTCATTTATTGTTTTTTCAATCCTTTTTCAGGATGGAATTGAGGAATTTGGATCCCTTTCTAATGCTGGATGAATTCTTTGGTAATGCTTGATCCAACAACCAGTTGACTCTAACTAATTATTAATAAAAATGTTGATTAAAATACTTATTTGTTTTTGTTGGAATTGATGTGACTGTTCTTGAATTTTTGCAGTGTCCCCTCCGGCTGGGTTCCCCGATCATCCACACAGAGGTTTTGAGACAGTCACATACATGTTGCAGGTAATCAAGATCTTTTCCATCTGCATAAGGAGAAAATAGAGAAAGGTTAAAATCCAATTCCATCCGACAAAATTAACTTCTGGACGGCTGAGACTTGTTTCCTTTGGATCTTCAGGGCGCTTTCACACACCAAGACTTTGCTGGGCATAAGGGAACGATCGGCCCTGGTGATGTTCAGGTAATGGTTGAATTCCGAGAGCAAAATCTCCACGAGGAGAGGAGAAGACTGACTTTGACGTTGATATTGTTGACTTGTCATTGTTGTAAAATTTGAACAGTGGATGACAGCTGGAAGGGGAATAATCCACTCGGAGATGCCTGCCACGGAAGGAGTCAACAAAGGGCTACAGCTCTGGATCAATCTTTCCTCCAACGACAAAATGTAAGAATGCTCTTTGGTCTCTGCTTTTCGAGTTTGACCGATATTATCTCGAGCATCTTGAAGTACCGAGCCTGATCAAATTTTTGAATCGGACTCCCATGGGAGATTTAGAAGGTCTGTAAATCCTCTGCACCAACTCGCTATTTCAATAGTTGCTTTCACATCAAGTTCCATCATCCTGCTGAGTGCTGCTTGTGGTGTAATTTTGGACCATTTTACGTAGGCTACCGGGACTTTCTTTGCAATCCCATCAGCAGATAATCGGGTTTCCATCATCTCAGGGTGATTGAAACATAAAAAATCTCCAGAATTTTCACCTTCTCTAAACCTTAGTTTGCTGAAATTTCGGTTCATAACCGAGTCCATCAAATGGAATCTTTTCAGAGATTATGGACAATGAAAGTCATTTCTGGTTTTGTCATGCTTGTGTATTTATGGTATATGCTGGACAAAGTGGCTTCTTCAGATTTGTGTGTTAGTTTGTGGTGTTTTTTTATCCTTTCTGATCTGTATAATCTTGAACCAAACTGATCCTGCAGGATCGAGCCACGATACCAGGAGCTCCCAAGTGACGACATACCGACAGCAGAGGAAGATGGGGTTGAGGTCCGGGTGATTGCCGGAGAGTCCATGGGGGTCCGCTCGCCAGTCTACACCCGGACCCCGACCATGTACCTTGACTTTGCCATGAAGCCCAGAGCGCAAGTCCACCAGCCTATCCCTGAGGATTGGACCGCTTTTGTGTACGTGACAGAGGGCGAGGGGGCGTTTGGGGCCCCAAACTCGCCGCCAACAGGTGCGCACAATGTGCTCGTTCTGGGCCACGGAGACGGGCTGAGCGTGTGGAACAACGGGTCAAAGCTGCTGAGGTTCGTGCTGATCGCGGGGCAGCCGCTGAACGAGCCCGTGGTGCAGTACGGGCCGTTCGTGATGAACTCACAGGCTCAGATTGATCAGGCAATCGAGGACTATCAGTATGCCAAGAATGGCTTCGAGATGGCAAAGTATTGGAGGTCTCAGTCGTAGGGAGGGAGATTGGAGTGATGATTATTCAGATATAGTTTCCAGAGGCCTTCTTTTTCTTCCCTTTTATCTAAAATGCAAATAAATTTATTCCAATTAATTTCCTTGTCATCTTGCTCTTTGATGGCATTTACGGGTTCGAAACAAAGAAAAAGGCAAAGTCCATCCACAAGTGAAGTACACATAACAGAAATAAACGCACAGATTGTATCGACACTTCGCATAATCTCGAAAAGTGTATGTCCTTAATTAGTTAAAAATGATACAATATTTCTCAAGGACATCTCAATCGTACTCACCGGCTACTTCCATGTTGTAGCACATGCAAATGGGTCAGGTCCTATATGATCAAATATCTGATTGAAACATCCTTTCTTTAACCGATAAATGGCTGTAGATATATATATATATATATATATATATTGTTAATGGGTTCCTTTTAAGGGATCACTAGGGTGCTCGATGAACCGATGGATCAACATCGGATTGCAAAACTCACATAAAAAAAAATCGATGTAAGGGTAAAGGAACGGGATCAATTTTCGGTATCACGGGAGGTCATTATCTGAGTTCTATTTCCATCGTTGGTTGGAGGAAGCGGGGGGCTTCTAGAAGATGTGTAGTAGCAAAGCGAAGATAAGTGGGAGGGAGCATATCTGGTGATCCACTCAAGCCTATCCATGGTGGGTCACCATCACTGCAATAGAAATGTGAAGGGCATAGCTTTGGGTTGCCCATTTTCTCCCTTCTCCAGTAGATCTTCCAATCCAGAACCGAAGGAAAGACACTTCGCTCGAGTTTATGTGGTTAATGGTGGATGAGAGGTTCGGAAAAGCATGCTTTCTTTCTCAAGTCCTCGAGGCTAGCTAAGATGTATGGTGCAGTATCATCATTGCCCGGCCATCCTCCAAAATCATTAGCTACTATTGTTTTTGACTTTTTCCTCGAGAACAAAAAGTAAATATTCAAGTTATTGGATATGGTTGAGATCATGAATATCCTAAGTTGCTATTTTTCATAGTTGGGAGTAAGATTCTGAATTCAATTAATTTGATAAAATACAAATAGTTTTTATAAGATTCAAACTAAAACGATATTGAATGAAAAGTCATGTTAAACCATTTTTACTAGTCCATGATACACATGATGTTATATAGTGTTTTTATGTATGTTCATAAAAAATTTCGTGCATTCAAGGATTTTCTCTCCTTTGCCTTTCTACAGGGTTTTAATGGGTAATTGAAATTGGTGGGCAGGGTTGAAACTCTTGTACCTTTTCTCTTTGGTACACCCCTTTATGAGAGATTGGGCTCTCAATCATTCACATCAACACCCACCCAAGAAGTTGACCCTCCACCTACAAATATTGCAGCATTGCTTGGAGCCACCTCAAGAAAAGGAAAAACCAGTAAGGCAGTGACTGAATAATTTGAAGAAAAAGATTGAAAAGAAACCTTGATGGGAGATTTCTCAGGGGATTATTGGTGTTCAATTGGTCCATCGTGGTCACATCATTTGGTGTCCCTGTGAGTGTGATCAGGGAAAGATGAAAAGATCTGTATCCACAGGCAATCATCAATTGCCACTGCAAAAGAAACTTCTCCTTAGAAAGTCAGGCCGTGGTCCTTCGCTATTGAATTCCTTACCGTCTGCTTTTGCTTCTTGTTGGTGATCGGCATCAAGGGTCAGACTCGGTGAGACATGATGTGTCCTGATATTGGAACGACAGCCATCTCAGCTCTTGTTGATCGTAAAACCCTGCTTGCACGTAAGAACGACATGGATTACTTGTATGGTTTAAAACCCATCAATTCACCCTGGCATCTCAATTGATACTTTCCCATACCGAAATGATCTCAGGACATTTTGTTGAAAACAGCCATCTTTAGAACTATGATTAACGGTGGCTACTCCTAAGCATTTGATCACTTCAGATCACCTTAAGATGACTAGAACTGCGATTTATACAAGAAATAGAAACAACAACTGCAGGAATGAAGTGGTTTAGATGCGGAAAGAAGACCCACCATCCTTCTGCTTCAGGAGGAAACATGAATGCGTATACTCTATGAAAGAAGTGATATATAAGAAAGAAATTCAAATGCATTTTCACATGCAATAAGAAGAAAGGAAAACAAAGACAAACTTTCAGACATTCTACATCAAAGAGAACGGGCGACAAAAGATTGTCTCAAAACCATTAGGGCGTTGTCCCTCGACGTTCCAATGACAAACACTGCAAGACCACGTTTCCTAAGCTGGGAAGGAATGAATTCAATAAAATATATTCACACTGAGATAAACTTGACGTTTCTAATGTTTATGTTTAAAAGATAGAGGGAAAACTACCTTGGAGAAGTGATGGAATAAATATTCTTCCAACTTTTACAAAGGTTCGTACTAAATTTCTGACGACAAAAGGCTCTTCTTCTACCTACAACGGATTACTGGCGATTTATTTGTCAGAAACTTTACCTATAAATTTCTAACCACATATTAGGGAAAATCAAATATCCGAGAAATTTGTTAAGAAATATTTTCTCCTCCTCAAATGGTAGAAAATACCTGCAAATTTATGACAAATTCCTTTTGTTGGAGATTTACCAATAATATTAACGATCAAATTTGAGGAAATTGTCTTACTGACAAAATTTTCCCATCGGAGATTTACCAACAATACCGACAACTAGTTTTGTGTAAGTTTTGTCGAAAGTCTTCTTGTGAGTCAGCATATTTTCTTCATTCAATCAAGTTTGCAATGAGAACTGATTTAGCCAAAGATTTCAGCCAATAACTATGACGTAAGTGGTCGGTAAAGCGTACTTGCTCTCAGATCCAGCAGGTACCATGGTCCGGTGGACAGTTCTAACGGAACTGATCATCCCTTCCCAAGTCTACGCATTTTCAATCTCTCCAAGAACAACATCTTGGGACCACTACCCGCTAAGTACTTAGCCAACCTAATAGCAATGAGGAAGGTGAGGAAAGGTGGTTTAGAGTACATGCATGAGGAAGGATATTAAGAATCCATCACGACGGAGATTAAAGGAATAGAGCCTAAGTGGGTGAAAATTCTCACGGTATTTGATGATCGTCGACTTCTCCAGCAATCTTTTTGAAGGAGAGATTCCAGAAGTAATCGGGGATCTGAAGGCACTAAGCTTTTCTCAAAACAAATTACATGGCAGTATTCCTTCTTCTCTGGCAAATCTAACTAATCGAGTGGTTGGACCTCTCCTCGAACTATCTCAACGGGCAGATCCCTAGGGGGTTGGCATTCCTTGCATCGCTCTCTTGCTTGAATCTATCGAATAACCAACTTGTGGGACCGATTCCTCGAAGCACACAATTCTGACACATTTAGTCACTCCTCCTCCGATGGAAATCCCAGACTCTGAGGGCATCCCTCGCCAAACCCATGTGGGAATGATGCAGGAGAGGCACGCACCTCAATTAGCCATGAAGAAGAGAAGAGAATGTCGGACAATTGGATCGAATGGAGAGCCGTACGGTTGGCTATAGATGCAGACTTTTAGTCGGAATTGCCGCAGGGTATGTTATGTTCAAAACCGAGAGACCCGAGATGGTTGGTGAGAACGAATCAGCGGGCAACAATCAGAATGACAAACCGACCAAAGAAGTATGAAAAATCACGGCAAGTACTATTTCATAAAGGACTCTCCCTTAGTAAATATGAGATTTCAGATGCACACAATAATTCGGGTCTATGCTATCACCATTAATTACCATTCATCTTGATGCTTCTATCAGGCCTCTGCATGTTTTGGTCATTTTACTTCGACAGATTTCTTGTAACTTTTGAGATTTTTACCTTTGTAATATAACTCGTTTCCCAAAAATTAAAAAAACGCTCACACATCTTCGAAGAAAAAGTCGAGTTTGACCAAAGAGAGAGAGAGAGAGAGAGAGAGATAAAGAAATTAACTTGGGTGGGCGTTTCAACCAAATATATAGTGGACTACACACACTCCTCTTTCCTTCCAAATTTGGTGATGTTCAGGAGGAGCACGAGGGGTCAATGAGATCAAGGACAATGCGTAACGATGATATGTGCTTTTTGTGATTTTTAATCTCTTTTACTTATGCCATGACGTTCTTATATATAATATGTCATAATGTCTGTGATTTTCGGATGCTCTTATTAGTCACAATCTGTTGTCTTTGGAATATTCGTTGGCCTTATCTGTAGCTGGAAGTGTTATTTGCTTATCAGTAGGAAGTTGCCTTTCCGACTAAAAAAATGGGAGAAATGTAACGTGTAATGTCATCTTTCATAGTGTTTACTTTTCCTGATGAACTGCTGCATCAATGGCTTCGGATGCTCTTAACGGTCAGAAATTTTAACTGCATTTCAAATTGGAACTTGAACTTGAACGTATGTTCGGTCACGGAGAAACTCATTCAGCATATTAAACCCTGGAAAGCAAGCATAGCTCATCCTGAGAAAGTGACATCTATGGCAACATCTACTTCTCATGCTGCTCTTAAAATTTTATTAGGCCCGTAAGGCTTTGCAGAATGAGCTAGTCATTGCTCGTTCTAGTGTCCCAAATTTCGCAAGCTTGGACGACTCCATTGTGGCATTGAGCTCAGTGAGTTGTCTCACTCGTCCATTTCATCATCCGTCAAAAACTGCGTCCCCGAGAAAAACATCGGCAGAGTTCACTTTGTTTCCAGCCCTCTGAGACTTGCATGTATCAGAGAAAAGGGCCATCCTTGGAAGGCAATTTCAATTAGACCGTCGTCTTCATCCTCGGCGAGTGAGCGATCAGAACCCACTTGACCACAGACTCTGCAACTGCTTGAACTCTTGACATTGAAATCACAATACTGTTTCACTCTCCAATAACACCCATCATCACTCAACAAACCTTTCTGGTGACTTGCAGTGCCACCATCTCACGACGATAACTGAAATCGAGATTCACTGGTCTCTGGTCGAGGGAGATAATTGGATGGTCAAATTGTAATCATGTGCATGACTTGAATGTATCAAAGTTAAAACAATTTAATGAAA
Source organism: Sonneratia caseolaris (assembly GCA_900006705.1). Classification (NCBI taxonomy): domain Eukaryota; kingdom Viridiplantae; phylum Streptophyta; class Magnoliopsida; order Myrtales; family Lythraceae; genus Sonneratia; species Sonneratia caseolaris. The sequence goes on from CXYZ01002153.1 coordinate 205,250, forward strand.
GAAGCCGATGAACTCTGGGCCGCAAGAGGGCTGCAAAATGACATTACATCAATTTGTTAAATACAAAACGTCACATCGACAATTCCTAGTTGCCCGAGAGGGATGTGAACCAAATTTAATTTGAAATAGGAATCTTTATGGCGAATTTAAATCTTTCCCTATTTCTAAATTAAGAAATTTACTAAAAATTTCGTGAGTGGACCGACCCATGATCCGTTATAGAAGCCCACGCAGCCCATTAAGCGCCCACGTATGCACAGGGGAGTAACGAATCTCAGACGGGTGAAATGAGAGCATGAGCTGCTTGTTTCCCTTACCCATGAAACTCAAGGAACAGGATAGATCGTTTCTTGCTAGGTTCAGTCAGATCAGTTGTGGGAAAAGGCAGGCAGAAGCGGCTTTTCATCCATGGATTTGGGTTGGATAGATTGATAAACGTGCTGGAACACTGGAATACAGTTCAAGTTCAAAGTGATTGAGATTATGACTTTGGAGAGATCTGTTCTATGAGATTGAGTTTTAGATGATGAAATCCGCTTTTATTAAAGCGCCAAGTGACATAATCCAAGCAAATTTCAGAAACAATTGGCGATCCACAGATGTATCGCCCACTGAACTTTCACCAGTTCGCCACTGTCGGAAGAAAAAGGGCTAATAGTGGAGAACTTTGCTTAGGAAGAGCGGGGTTCACTTAACATCAATCCATCTCCATCACTTGTTTATGTCCTCTCCTTGTCTCTCTTTTTTTAGTGCATCTGTAGTCTACAATAAGTTTTCCTGTAGCAATCGCCTTCTCCCGTGCATTCACCGCAGTTGCCATCACCACTGAGATGCCTGCAACTACAGATTCACCATTTAATCTAGAGAACGCTCCCACCGAATAGTGCCAGAGGCGGTAAAGGTTTACTGACTGGTGTTCGAGTCGACGCCGGGAAGGTAGAGGGCCAACAAATATGGCAATCCAAATGGAGAAAAAGCAGAATTACTGAGTGATATGCAGCAGGGCCATCTGACAGGTATACGTTTCACAAAATGTCCTTTTTCTTTTTACTGTTACAGGAGAGTGGACAGAGAGACACGAAATTTCCATCGGCAGAAATTGAATCCAAAAATAAAATTATTGTAGTGAATCTCTTTTCTACTTACATTTGTAATTACATCTTGGGGGCATATACCATTTTCCAATCTTTAATAAAATCAACAGTTTAATTTTGAGTTAGGTTTTGTAGATAGCAAGTAGTGTCCGGTTAACTTAATGGTATTATTATAAGTTAGTTAAAATAATTTAATATCTCTTTTTTTGAAGTAAAATTTTGAGTTGAAATCTTACGAATAAAAAGAATTTATATTGAAAAAACTGTAATATTTAAGTAAGGTAATCCGATTTGAGTAGTATTAATTATAATTCAATAGTTTCTTATAACGGTTGGTTTATAAAAAAAATGTTAATAGTCAATGGTAGAATAATTGGTTCTTACCCATGAAATTTCTATCTTCATCCTGGTGTTGTTCGATGTAATAAATGGGCAAAGAATAGTCCAACGAAAGTTCCATACACAATCAATTTACGAAGTATTGCACAGTATGTATAAGGTCGAGCCTTGAAGGATTTTCCCATGCATGCTGTTCTGACTTTTGTTGCTATTTTATTTTATTTTGGTTGAATTTCTGCATTTGCAGATATGTATGATTGTCAAAGCAAGCTCTCTTGACCGACATTCCAAATTGCACCGATCATTGTCGCCAAGGAAGAAGTCGAGGACAAAACCAAGTCGACTTCAGGTCAATTGGGCTACACTAGTAGATGACAATGGCCAAGAGGTAGCCCAATGTCTTCGTCATGTTGGTTGAAATTTCAAAGGTGAGGTGTTCACGAGGAAAATTCGATGATGCTGCAACGCCAGTGGCATCCTATTCAACCCTACAAAAAGGACAATCGGTACAAGGCGATAGAGTCGCCTTATTTTCCAATTGTCGGGCCCCAAGATGGACTCTCCTGTCAAATTATATGCAAAAACAATTCTCATTCAGTGACTCGACGTTATATCATCAATGTCTCAATCGATGCTCTTCCTTCAACTTTTGCACCTGCATTTTATGTCTGCAGTTAAATCGATCGTGAGAATCTTTCTGCTTTTCTGGTGGTTAACTTAAGATTTGGATTTTGTTGCTATTACTCTTCGATTAAATTTTCTCAACTTGGATCTCCATCTGTCAAGACGAGTCGCCTCAATCTACAGTCCGATCGATACGGGCATGGAGGGAAAGGTTGAGGAAGAGGAGGAGGAGGAGGAGGAGGAGGATACTCTCATCATTTTTCGACGCCCAAGTGCAATCTTATTTAATTAAAAATGTGATTAATCAGTGAGATTACGTATATTAGAGAGATTACATGATTTAGCAAATCAAATGAGATGTATTTGTTATTATTTTTTAATGCATTTATATTATGAAATGGCATATGATGTGGTACGAAAATATGTTAGTACTTTGGGTCTTGTGACTGATCATAATCATCTTTTTTTTTTGTAGTATCTAATGTGATAGTTTGGTTGCTTACTCAGCTTTTCATTGCCTAATATTTCAAGATCTCGGATAAATTGGAGATGGCTTATAAAGCTTTGCGGTGTCTCCCTTTATCTTTACGTAGCAAGGAAATGGAATGGTGACCAGAATGGCGATTCCAATTCCATTTAATTCCGACCTACCAAACATGCCTGTAGCGATTAAGAGTAGTATGGTTGAATAATTCTTGAGTGGAAGAGCCGGAGATGCACAGCTAGTCTGTTGAATCCAACACTGAGATCCCCATGCCAACTGTTAGACGATACTCCTTGGTCGCAACATGTACGTATCCTTTCGTCCCTATCTTAATTAGAGTGAAATTATTATATACTTACTTTTTTTTTTTTACTTAAATCATATATATTTCAAAAGAATTTTTCTAATAATATATGTTTAGTTCCGTAATATATTTGAATTATAATTCTAATAGAGTGTTAATATATCATAATAACATGTCAATAAATTATTGATGTGACAAAATTCTGTTCATGTGACATGATGATAAGGCAAAAATTATGCTGATGTGTGACGTCACGTAACATTGTTAAATATTGCATTAGCAATTGTTCAAATTAAAATTTAAGTATGTTATAAAATAAAATATTATGATTGAAAAAATCATTTTAAAATGATAAGGTTAAGTGTAAAAAAGTTAAATATATAATATTTTCACTATAATTATATATTTTTATGTTTTATTTAAGCAGAGGCATTCGATTTTACCAAGCAAATCACATGATAAAATCCACCTAACATGTTAATCCAGTTATAGTTTGTGTATAGGTGTCTCCAAAGTATGTGTTTTCCTCATGATCAAGTGGCCATAAATATGGTTGAATGATGGTCGGCCTCTGAAACTTTTTGATATCGAGGACCATCGGTAATGAAAAAAATCAAGAGCAAACATACATTTTCCTCTCTAATGTTTAATCGGGCCAAAGTTTGGTCATCAATAGTTTCTTCCCACCAATTTGATCGAAACACCCATCAGTTTGCCACTATTTTAATTCGAACATTAAATCACCACTAAAAACCCCTAAATTTGTTGCCAAAAAATATTAACAATCATACTGTTGATTTGATAAAACATTAAAGATAAAAGGTTACGTTTACTAAAAAATCAGCTATGTTAAAGTGCTATGTGCATTTTGGGTGGAATGAAACTGTTCTGCAATTTGCTCGTCTTTATTTCCCTTAGCTCTCACTTTGTGTACTAATGTTTCTTAATGGGTGTCTTGGTTATGCAATTGGCCCATCTTTCATGAACCAAGTGGTTCCATGAAAAAGGTTCTATCTTCCTATTCCAAATTGATGGCTGGAAAATCACATCACGTGGAGAGAAACGTATGGGATGAGTCTTGTTAATTTCGGTCGTGGAGGCACGAAGGCGTTCACATTCATGCTCCGCCATTGCTGTTTCTGATGGAGCACAACACTGAGACTCGATCCTCCTTCTTACCTCTTGGTTGATTGTACACCTATATCCGCCTCCACCTTTTGCGTCTTTCTCATGCAGATATGTCTGCGGTTCAGTTTCAGATGTCATTGACAAAAGAAAATTCCGATCATACGAACAAGGAAAGGAACGAAAAGATGGATAAATCTAGGATGGAAGGGACCATTGGCTGATGACAGGCTGCTTGAATACAATAATCTTATATAGCTTTATATACTACTTTACCCGTCGGAACAGTTGCAGATGTCTTACAGCAAATGTATTTATAGAATATCATATTGAATGTATTGGTTAATCTGGTTCTACTAATTCCTAGCAATCGTTTATATATATATTTATATATAAAACAAAGTCACAACAACTTATGCCATAAACATATATGGATGGACCAACTTATAGCAAGAGGACTAAAACTCAGGTAACTGAGTTCCAAATGTAATGCACCACTTATAAATAGATGATAAGAGTGTTAATTCTTATTGATGTGGTATGCTAGCGTGACAATCTAGTCTAATGTGGTACTGTAATGTCATCATTTCAATGCAAAATTAATATGATGCCATTGTCACATTGGATAAGAATCATCAAATTAGTAAAAAAATTTATACTGTTATCCTCTATATAACAGCTCCTTATGTTTAAAACTTAACTTAGGGAGATGACATTTTAGAATTGAATAAATTATATAATAAAAGTATTACTATTGATTGAATCAAAATTAAAATGTATAGAACTCGCACTCGCAGTAGTTTTCTCTATGTAGGGTTTGCATTGGAAGCATACAAATAGCAGTTTGCTTCTTTTTATTTGTTTCTTTTGCTTTTCTTTTCCTTAGTAGTGTTATTATATCGATTAATCATGGAGACAAGTTGTGCATCAAGTGGCCCTGAAACTTGGTTCATGACTCTTACTATTACTAGCTGACGACCGCATCTTGCTGCTGAAAATCAAACATGACGAAGCATCATCATACCAGGTGAACCTAATCATCCGCCGCATGACATTTTAATATGTGTGTAGCTCATTATCGCATTCATCCATTCACAAATTTGTACAGATAAAAAGCAGCTACATCGAGCATCAAACAACCACAACTTGCGCACTACAGAACCTGTCAACCGCAGCTTTTAAAAGAATGATATATTTTTTGGCCAATCTTTAAAAATAATTAATTGAATCATAGTATTTTATGTTATGTTTTGGGGGTATATATATACATGTGTGTAAGTATATGTAGTATAGCTCTATAATATATAAATCCAAGAATTTATTAGTGCACATGCGATCGGGATAGTCATCAGGGTTGAGTCCCTTTCTCCATCCGACTCTGATCTGAAGAAGACCAAATTCGTCTTCTCCACTCATAAATTAAAATTTCTCCTTCACTGAGATTATTAACTATCATGTTACGCCAAGTAAGATAGAGGGTCAATCTCACACACACACACACACATATATATATATATATATATCTGTACGAGGATCAAAAGTTTCCCTTCTTTTTCGGTGAAATAAATTAACTCAAACATCGATTTAAATAAACCTACTAAATCTCAGCTACATATAACGCTTATTGATATATTTGCTCCCTTATCTTAAGGCTCTTTGAGCTTTAATTAAGGATGTCGGGAAGGCATGGGAGTGAACTCCTCCTATAGACGGGGGCTAGGCGGAAAAATAGCCAGCGCTCGTGGACGAAACTATCCGGTTGAATGCGATTATTTCTATCCCACATTTGAAGCGGCTAGGCAATCATCAGTTATAATTCTAATGATCAGATGATGCTGCACATTCTTTTGAGATGTCGATAATGGTGATGCCATCTTGCGAGGAGGTACAACGGGAAAGAATGAGAGGCTAACATGTGCCAACAACACGAATGGAAATGCGTTTATGGAACATAATTCTAAAACAGTATAGAATCTCGATTGGTGCATCCTTTTTTAAATAAATAATTACATACCGACAATACATATATTATTACTCATGTGATCATCAATAAAGTAGAACCCAACTTGTTGTCCTTGCAAAAAAAAAATATTCATTGTATATTTTCAAAATCTTATTGGAGTTCGGTAAAGAATTAGCAATAAAATATTTAATTAAACTATTACGTCTTTTCAAATTCAAATTTCAACTACAATATAAAAAGAAATAAATTTTTGGGCCTTGTATAGCAATATTTACAGATTTAATTCCAGAATTGCACATATTATCTTGGTGTATCGACTAGTTATAATTTGATATTTCCTTGAGATACATTAAACCGAAACTCCTTCAAAGGAACAATAAATAAAATAAAATAAAATAAAAAAGAAAGGAGATGCTAGTTGATGTTTTCAATGTGGGGCCAAAATTTTCCAAATGCAATGAACCTTATAAATAATTATATATATATATATATTAAATTTTATAATGTTTCCTATTCATGGCCCAAGTTCAATTAACATTGAATACAACAAATGAATTTTTTATTATCCACTTTGTTTTTTTGCCCCTTTAATTTATTGTATATATTAATTTTCCACTTGGCAAGACAGTGACAGAACAGGCACACTCACGAGGATGACGGGATTATTTTAGTTCCTTTTTTGGCATACTCTTTAATCATGGAAAATGGTAGGTCTTTCGTACTACCAGCCACGTAGGCAGTCACCAGCCTTATCAAATCCATATTTGTTTGTCTGTGACAGACCAATCGGATTCTTTCTCAGGCTTGGACCAATGAGATTCGTGTTTTTGGTAGGGAACCAATAGGATTCAATATATAAGAATTCCACGGATCTTTCCATTTCTAGTAAACTTTATGGTTTCTTTTCAATTTTTGTTTTTGAACAAGTTCATGGAAATTGAAATCCATATAGGGCTGTAAGAAATTGGATATACTCATATATCTAATCGGACCAAAACTCAACTAACCTGAGTTAAACGTATTAATTTGTGACATTTATGTGTGACAGATATTGTAATCAATGGCATTTTGAATGGAGGAATAACTTTCTAGTTAATTGCAATTAGTTAGTAAAGGTCACAGCTCACTTTGGAGCTGAAATTACCGTTGAATGGCTAAAGGCAAAAGGAAGGCTTTCGGCCTTCGTTTCGCTTGAGTAATTGGACAAGCATTTTGACGGAAATTGGAGAGAAAATAACAAGAGTTCAGGTTTCGTGTGCAGTTTCGATTAGAGAACAAGTGTGAACGTACTTGTGCTATTAATCGAGATTGGTTTCTGTTTAACTACATAATGAAAATCCATCACTGGCTCACATATTTGTATAAGTGTACGTGATTTAATCCTGCATCAAGATCTATATGTGTATAGGATTTCGACAGTGGCTCTTGCTTTTTATGCAAATTTTCTTGGATCCAACCAGCAATTAGAAAATAACAGCAGGGGAGTTTTCATCATTTCCCAACCGTAATGAAGGGATGCAATTTGGCAATTATCCGAGAGGAAAAAAAAAAAGCAATGCAGTTTGGCAAAAATGATGCATACATATATATACATATGTGTGTGTGTGATTATTTTATTTTTAATTGATGAAATGATCATTTGGTTCATGGCATGAAGATCGAAAACGACAAACGAAAGACGGCTTGTGATATGGGAAATCAAAATTATAAACGCTGGTAAAAGAACAAGAGTGAAATCTTTGAAAGGGTCTACGTATCAAATTGTATATATGACAAAAGAAACGTGGACTTAGTGAGGGAGACGATCGTCATCTACACTCCCCCTAAATCCATCGCTGTCTCTCTCGAAGTGCAGGGAGTTGGACTTTCGGGCTCAACTATATAGATTCTTATCGACAAGGAAGAGCTCCTCCTTCCATACTCTACAAACTTGTTTTTACCTGTTATTTATGCACAGTTTAGAGGGAAAGAAATGCCATGATCTTCAAAAAAGAGATCAGATATGCTTCATTTTCACACTTCTTCTTCTTCTTATCTAGTTCTATCATATCTCCTTTGAAAGTTGAGATATATGATCCCACATCGATTAAATGAAGAAAACGTTGTGGCTTATAAGAAGATTGAGTACCGCCACTTATTAGCTTGAGCTTTTAAGTAGAAACGGGTCCGATCCCTTATGGGCTTATAACGAATTTAACATGGTATCAGAGCCAGTGAGCTTGCACCTCACCCGACCCGAGTCCAGAAGCCTAGCTCGTGGTTAGTTGATATAAGCCCGAGTACGGAAGAAATTGCCCGACTCGTGGCTAGTTGTCCCCCTGGTCCAAGACCAGAAGAAAAATGTTTGGCTTGTAAACAGTTGTTGAGGGCGGGTGTTTAATGGCACGTGGTAAAGTGAACACCTATCAACTATTTTAACTTGAGTCCTAAGTATGTTAGTTTGGTTAAATCATTGAATCCTAAATGATCAAGTCCATTGGACACTTTCTCATTCACACCATGTGATTAGACATCAGCCGGTGATGACGTGGATAGTGTAATTGGGTTTCTAGTCATCGTGGTCCTCTTATTGATACGACAGTCATATATGGTGTAATGTCACATGAAATAGATGATAAAGTGTTAAATTCAGTAATATAAACTACATAAAATATAAAATAAAAATATAAAATACAAAGGAAAGGCGAAAAAATTAGAGGATGTGGCTGATGGACCACTATACATTAGGAGAAATATTTTATGTAATATTATATTAAGTGATATGCTCATATATTGAAATTATCTAATAAAAATTAACACCGGTTAACTTTTTAATTATTATAAAACTAAAAAATTAAATAAATCCTAAAATATTTTAGTAAACCTTAAAAAAGATTATCTTTAAATAAAAAATAAAAATACATTATTATAATATAACCTATTCATAAAATATTTTATCGTAAATAGTGAGTCTCACCAGACAAGGTGCCCAACAAGTCCCATTAGCTAGGCTTCCAGTAGCCAGCCACCTACCCCCGGTCTTCGAAATTTCAGCCGAAGAGAGATCGGAGGACGAGGCTGGTGGGCCCCGTGACCCCGTCGGCCAACTCCCTCATCCGGATTCCCTCATCTTATTTTCTCGTTTTATTTTTTTTGGGTTTTTTAAATCAATTTAAATCTGACAAACTTGCACAGGCTGATACGAAGTCGTTGCCGTGGCTGTCAACCCTCTTCAACCATCCTCTAAAAATAAATAAAATGGATAAGGATAGAATAGATACATAGTAAAGATGAAAAGTTATAAGGTATAAGTTATAAGTAGAACAATAAAAATTTAATAAATAAAATATTGTAAATATAAGAATTTTTATTTTTTTTATTTCACTCTTTTTTTATCTTTTTTTTATGAGTTCATGAATCTCTTATATAACCGAAAAATATAATTTTATTATGAAAAGTAACTCAAAGGATTACTTAAGAATACTTGCGTAACTATAAACATAAATATTAGTTAAATTTGGAAGTAAGGATATCTAAATTAAATATAAAATATTTTAATAATTTAAACTCTTAAATCTATAATACTAAAATATTATATCTAACAATCCGCTCGAGATGAACACAAAATCACTATAAAAACTCTCAGTTTTGCCTTTTTTCTTACGGTGACACGAAATATGATCTGTGCATGTCTTCCAAAAAAAAATGCAGACTTGAATAGAAAGTCACGACAAGATCAAGCTGCTGAAAATCACTCCACCACTGTCTTGCATCTTAGTACATGAAAAAAATAAGGTTTTTCTGCTAGAAAACTCCCCGCCTTTTTCTCTTCCTTGAGACAGAACAGTTGTTGCAAATTTTCTAGTATTAACTAGTGTGATACTATGTAAAAAGTTATAATATAACAGATAATGGATATAAAAGGCCTTGTATTTGCAAATCTCGGATAAAAGTCAAATTTAAAAGTAAAAGATCTTAGAATTTTACAAGAATTTATAAATTGAATTTAAAGAATTTATATTAACCAACCGACTAATTAGTAATATTGGAATATTATCTTATGATATATAATGTTCAACATTTCTAGAGCTGGGGATCTAAAAATGATTAGCGCCATTAAAATTTTAAGAAATAACTTGCCACTAAATCATCTCCTTTTTGCAGACCACTTATTACTCATGTTAAAAGCTGCAAAGAGAAATGTACTTAATTATTACTCATGTACTTTTTTTTTATATTTTTTTATCCTAAGAAAGTTGAAAAACTAGTAAAGAATAAATGAATAGGAGAATAAAAGAAAGTATAGAGAATAAAAATTAAACTTGTAGATTTTTAAATGTTAGATTGATAATAAAATTATCGTATTAAATCTCATTTCTTATATTATAAGCTTCTAGTGAATATAGTGGTCAGCAAATTAAGGATAAGCAAAAGTCGGCTTTCTCTTTCAAAAAAAGTGTTAAGAGGCCCTACCAAAAGAATCATCAAAGACATATTGGACATGAAAGAACTTCCTTTGACATCAAAATATTTGGGTAATAATCCTCTCTTCATAAAAAAGAAGAAATCTGAATCTCTTCCGTGCTTACTAGAGAAGGTCCCAACTAAACTTGCCATGTGAAAATCTAAAGCATTATCTTGGGTAGGTCGAGCAACCTCGATAAGTCAGTCCTTAATAGTATCCCACTTTTAACATTTGGAACGACAAATGGGTCCCTGGAAACACCAATGAATTGGCAATCCACTAATAGAAATTGCCTATTTTCCGAGCAGTAGCTCTTTAAAAATTGCACACTCACTCAAATCACATGTAAAGAATTAACATGAAAAGCTCAGAACACATCTCTTCCTCTGCATAATAGTAAGATTGGAAATATGTTTGTCTTTCTACCGACCGTATCGATGTCGCTAATATGGAGAAAGGCAAGAGAACTGCCACTTGGGATTGTAGGAATATCATTAATTTCTTGATAAATATCAGCCAATAAGAACTGTGGGATTGTATCTGGATGCCCTGCACCAAAAACACTCAAGTTTAAGTCCGGCAATCCATGCATTATCATGCCTGAATGGGTTTATGTTAGAAACCATTTGACCCATTTAATGGTTAACACCAACATGATTAGCATAATTGCAGGTTAAAATGATATAACTCATTTAACGCATATAATTTAAATATATTTAAATATGTCATTTACATGATACATGATTAATACAATTAACACAACATATATATACTTAAACATGTTAAATAGACTAATAAGTTTAATACATATTTAATTAAAGTAGTTCAATCAAGCCTTATTGAAATATACATGTTCAATCTATTTTAATTCAAAAAATATTTATACTCAACTTAAATCCATCTAATATCGTATCGTACCATGTCAAATTAGAATTAACTCAAGCCCACTCCTTAAGTCAAGCAGGCACACAATTACCGATTATAAAAATAAAAGTTCAGCTTTTCCTTTAAATATTTTGTCATTTTCGTTTCTAACCAACTATAGGCATCCATTTTACTAACTTTTTTTTTCAATATAGAGATTGTTACGTCAACCTCATTAGCCACCCTCCATATAGCTGAATAGAATGATTAACATATGCTGGCGTAAAACCAATAATTTTGCAAGTTTTTCTGCAGAGCAATAATTTTGCCAAGATCAATAGAATGTTCAAATTGGTAATTTCTATGCTACTCTGCTTTTACATGAATTACAAGAAAAGAAAATTTGATTCATGATATTTAAACCGTGCGACGCATCCAGTGACGTGTGGTGTTATGCAGTACATTTTTGTGTACTAACCTAGAATTTGCCAATAAGATAGTACTACTGCACAACATCGTACATCGTGAATCAACATAGTTGTCCAATACAAATTTAGCTGTATAAACAACAAAAGTCGGGACAGACACGCCAAAGATTTTGAAAATATCTAAGAGGAGTGATTCCACTTGGTCTCTTCTTCTTCTTCTTCTTTTCCTAGATTTTTAAATATCCCACTTGCTACCACTGTTTATTGGATTCTGTTCATTTAATTAATTAACTATGAATCAATTCATCTTTTTCTTCCCTTTATTTTATCAATATAAACGAGACGTAAGCTAGGCAATCGCCTGCGGATCGACGTTGCGCTCTATTGATCGTTACAGGCCAATGAAAACTTGCGCGATTTAACTACCGGTTAGAAATCCGAAGTCGGAAGGTCAGATTGACTCGGATTGATTTCCTTTTTCTTTTTCTTTTTTTTTTCTTCTTTTTAAATCCAAAGTCAACAGATTTATTAAAGGTTGAAGAGTTCGATAAGTTGTTCGGATAGGATTTTATAGTGTTAATCGACAAACTTTCTTGGATAAATAAGAAGATAATCTCTCATTATTTAGTTTTAATGGATTGAGGATGGATCATAGAGATTAAACTAACTTGATGTATATATATATATATATATATATTGTTCTTCTATTACTTTTGCAATTAATTATTCGGAATGTGCTTAGATGAACGTGGAGAAAATGTTGGATTAATTTCAAAGGAGCTTCTCTCATCGAACATGTTATTAAAAGAGTCTAATTCATATGTTGTGATATAAAATTTTTATTAGAATCTGATAAATAATTTTATGAAACTTGAAAACTTCAATTGTATAACATTTTATTTAACGAATAATCACAATAGAAGTCTAGCATGTTTACTATTTTTTTTTTTTACAATCAATACCTATTAATCCTGATATACTTGAATCTTTACTTTGACAATTTACCCTCGTGGCCGTTATCCACCTCTACGGCTAGAAATGACTAGTGAGTCATGTTAGCCCGGTCAAATTGACTCACTTGCGATAATGAAATGACAAAAAAATAAATGTTTGACATATCGTAAATAACTAACTGACACGTGATGCACGTAAGTAAAATGTAAAAAATTAGAATTTATATATATTACATAAAAAAATAATAATTATATAAAATTTTTGCCCTATTCATCCCTTTTATTAAATATTTCAATAGGTGTTGCACATACAACTGAACTCTTGACATGTTAGCGTCGTGCATTTAGCATTTCCTTCTTCCAATAGCAATTACAAACTGACAAATTTTTATGGGGATGTTTTTGTTTATTGGGCACAGAATCACTCTCTTTCTTTGCAAAAATTAATGAACACTCTTTCTGTGTTTTTTTCCCCATTTTTTGTTGGGGGGGAGTGGTACTTATGTAATTATTACTGCATACTTCACAAAATAATTCGCTGCATTGTAATCCAATAGTTTAAAATCAAGAGAGAAATAATATAGACATTAAAAATTTTTATAAAACAGAAAATGATGTTTAGTATAATAATAAAATTTTTTATTTAATAATAAAAAAGTTATATATTTAATTTTTATTGTACAATTATTCATGTTACTTTATTATTATTTTGACATTTTCTTTTTGAGTTTGTGTGCACCACTTAATGTTCACAAGATCAATGAGTCATGACTAATTCGAGCTTGAGTTGGACCGGATTGCAGCAGTGGATTAAACTTTTCTCGACAACCTATATTTTCTATTTATAATACCTAAATATAATATCTTATTTAATAAAAAAAACTACATTAATCAATTCAACTTTATTCATATTTTAAAAATTCAGGGTGGAGGATCCACTACGCAACTCAACACAACATATAATTATATATTCAAAAAAATTATAATATATTCCAAATCATTAAACTATGCAAAACTATTCCACCAAATTAATGGGTTGCTTTGTTCTCTCTCTTCATCACCCCCTTTTATCTCTCCTTTTCTCTCTAGCACACGGCAGCCACAAGCCTGTTCACTAATTAAGACAAATTAAATTATTGCCTATCAATAAAAAAATTAAGGGAAAATCATGCAACCAAAAAAAAAAATCCTGGGAGCGTTACATGGTAAGGTCAACTTTTACAGTAATTTTTTCTCCGTTATATAGTTTCATGTATTTTTTTCACCGTGTTCATACGAACCACTGTACATTTGCCGAAAATGGACAATGATCTCTTCATATATGACACGACACAATACTCGTGAAACGGTTGCAGCATCCTCGACATGTCAGGTCGGCTTGTATTGGACCGGTCAGCACGTCACCGAGGAAAACAAAAGGTGAAACCCTAATTGTAATTACGTGCTGATTTCTAGTTTTTTCATGATCGTTTGATTGCTTAATATAAAATTTGCTCTTGGGGTATGAATTTTGACCCTACACGGCATTAAGTTCCTTGTACCATACGACCGTCACATAATTCTACGGTTTCGGCTCTTGCCTCGTTCCACACCCATAGAGGTATACTGACAGATGCCTGCCTCGAAGACCCGCCGAAATCGAACCGGAAAAACCGAGAATGTATTCCTTATTTTCTTGAAAGTGGTTTGAATATGGAATTATATATTGGAAACTGAATATATGTATATATACTCTTTTGATGAGTGAAAATCCTTCATCAACTAAACTCAAAATAGTTACAACAACACTAGACTATGGAAACTGAATATATGGTTTGGCTGTGGTTTATGCTAAAAGCCACGTCGAACCACAATCAAACACCCGTCCGTTTGTTCTAACATATGTTCATCCTTCCGTGTATAAAGCGTAAGACAATAATAGTGGCAATATTCAAGTCTTTGTGTTCAATGCGAAAGATTGATTGAACAACCAATACTCCGTACTATTCTTATCAGCGTAGCATCACTAAAATGCTAGTATAGTTCAAAAAATCATTATTTTTTAAAACTCAAGATAAACGAGCATACAATTAAGCAAACATGCTAGAGATGATTTGAATTTGAGACATTGAATTCACAAAATTGTATGGACTATATAGCCCATGCATCTTTTGACCATATGAAAAAATGGATGATAAAAGGATCCTGTAATATGTAAGAATCGGTAGTGTTAGTTTAAATTTTTGGATGAATGTGAACCAAATTTCTTATATTTTCCCTAATAAGTTTTAGATCTACACACACGCACGTATACATATGTATATGCTCTGTCAAATTAGTTTAAATGGAACTAGCTAATTGTGGGGGCCACTGAGAAGGTCTTAAGTTGGTCGCGTCCAACGGATCTCCCGGGGGTCCCTTTCTTTTGGTGTAAACATTTACGTACGTAGTAACAAGAAAGAAATAGGAGTACATGAGTTCTACATATCATAGTTGAACTCATACCTCTCCAATTGTATTGTACAAGTAAGTCACTTATTAGTTAAGAAATTTTTCGGTCAAATCAATACAGACATATATATTAAATGTTGCGACTTAAAAATAAATTCATAAATATGAAAAGGGTAGGAGGACGAGAAAAAAAAAAGTCGGACAAGTGGTATTAATAAAAATTTAACTATATACATCTTAATTTCAAGTTAAGAATATTATTAATTATAGTAAAAAAATTTATTTTATTTTAATAATGTAGTAAAACTGTCATCTATAAATTTTCTTGGTATAATCTTTATCATGAATATTTGAATGCCGTTGATTGAAAGAATGAATCGCCGGATAGGACTTGCTCGATCTCGTCACACTTTCCTAAGTCATATTAATAAGGAGGTTTTGCCTTTTATCCTTTTGTGTCCCGAGAAACGGAAACCTTCGATCCTTGCGTTACATAAGGTACATTTAGGAAAAAGTATATCAAAGAATCTAAAATTATATTTTTTTTAGCTTATATTCTAAATATTTAAAATAATTATTTTATATTTAAATTTTTATTTATATGATATATTTAACTTTTTATTATAAGGAACCATTAAAATTATACTAATATGAATAACATATGTGGTTCGCATGGTTAATGTTATACAAATATATTTAATATTATATTATTATCTTCATGGAAAGATCTCACGTATTTGTTATTTAGGGTTTTTGAAAATGGTAATCCTCATCAATCGAAGGAAAGAAAATTCATGATTTGACAGAGAGACAAATTCCATCATTTAGGGTTTTAGGCCAATTATTGGTCCAAGGTAAAAATTCTTTTCCAGCACTCACTAGGAAAGTAAATGGGATCCTCCCCTCACCCAGACAAGTAATCGAACAACCTGTTGCTCAAAATTCTAAATATAGTGTAATAGATCATATGTTAAAATAAAATTTTCAAGAGTTAATTCATGTGGATGTAACATGTATATATTTTGTGAATGCTTTATGAATTCATGATTTGATTTTTTGTTTTATGCATGTATGCCTCGACAAGATTATTTATGTAGATATATATTTTTTCAATTACAAAAGATTCCTTTAACCTATTAAAGGATATTGGATAATAAATGTATATAGTAAATTTTATAATAAAAATTAAATTTATAATTTTATAATTATTATATCAAATATAATGTGACTGCACTAAGTTTTATTTCTTCTTATCTACCTGCTTCTCGTACATTAAATGGTATTACATTATAATAGGAAAAATGAAGTTATATTTTCTTAAACAATACTGTGTCAGAAATTATATGTCCAATGATGATTTACTTGTGAGTGTATGCGAAGATGGACCAAGAAACAGAACGCTACCAGGTCTGTGATGCAACGACCCTCACCCGCGGGTGACGCGATTCCCATTCCTATGACTTTTCCTTCTTTGGGCATCTCTTTTCGATCTCCTCTCCCATTCCCCATTCTCTCTCTCTCTCCCTCTCTCTCTCATTCAGATCTCTCTCTAGGAACTCCATTGCTGATAGCTCCCACAGCCCACCAGCAGCTCAACTAGGAGGCTCAGCTCAGGCGGGCCTTCGATTCCCCTTGGCTCTCAGTTTAATCCATTATTAAACATTGGCGTGTACTATATATACTACCATGTACCCTTCTTCCTCGTCTTCCGGCTCCCACAAGACCATGCCCTCCTCCGCCGGCGGCCTCTTCCGGTACGATTCCGCCCCCGGTTCCCTCCTCACCAACGCCGTCGACTCCGTCTTCAGCTCCCACCGCGACTTCGCCTCCGTCCTGGGCTCGTCCTCCTCCTCGGCCCAGCCCCATCCGCCCCAACCTCACCATCACAGGTCGCATCCCGCGCCGTCCATCCTCGGCCAGTACTTCACCGCGGGCTCGTCCTCCGTGTCCTCGGAGTCTTCCTGCAAGGTCAACGCCTCCAAGGACGCGACCAAGGACGGCGGCAGCGGCGGCGGCGGGGGCCTCCAGCGGTCGTTCGGCTTCCACGAGCTGACTGTAGGCGGTGGCGGATCTTCGAGCTCGACGTCGCCACTGGCGAAGCAGAAGAGCTCGCCAGCGGGATTCCTCGGCCACCTCACGGATGGAAACGGTAAGTGGGTATATATATTACGAATTTTCCCTCAAAACTTCATCTGTGATGTACAGAGAATATCGACCGAATTCTCAAGCTCAGAAATTAAGGCTGAAACTCGAAGTTTCATCCTCTGCATTGGTTATTAGATGTTGTAGCAGATAAATCAGTGACTTTTGATAATTTCCAAAAGAAAAAAAGAAAGACAATTTTGATCCTTGATCTTCAATCTTTATTTATTTCCCATGGTGAATCTTCTACCATTTTATCATTTCTGATCTTATCGTTAAATTTTCTTCTCAAGAACTCGTTTTCAATCCAAAAATAATAATTTTTTGATGAAAGTATTCTTAAAAAATAAGCAAAAAATTCGAGAAAAATGGTTGCCGGCGACTCCGATCGATGGGATGATGGGTTTCAGCGAGGACACTCATCTCCCCCAAAATCAGGAGCCATTGTGATAATCCTTTTCATTTCCATCCAGAAATATATTATTTTTAATTAGCATATTTTGAAATTTAAAAGAAAATAGAGAAATTTTCAAAAAAAACCCTAATAAACCAAGGTGGGGGAGGATGGTGGTGGTGGTGGTGTCTATCATCATCCATTGTCACCAGCCCCTCAGTCTAGGGTCGTATAGTGAGGGTGGTAGCCAGAGACAACGCCCTCCGCTACTCCTACCCTCCCTCCCAATTGCTCTATTTTTTTTTTCAAATTTGAATTTTCTTTTTTTAATTTCATAAACATATTGTATTTTTAGATGTAGGAAATTGACGGCAAGATCAGAGTTTAAAAAAATAAAGGTGGAAAATAGAGGTAAAAAATAATAAAAATTTATGATGAAAGTAAAAAAGTTTCAG
>CXYZ01002153.1:224505-235841 GCA_900006705.1 Sonneratia caseolaris
ATGAAAGTAAAAAAGTTTCAGTATAAAAAAAATGTCATTTCTCCCACTAATTTATTTTATTGTATTTTACTTTCGAAAACTATTTTCCTGTGTTTTCATTTTCCTTATGAGATGGGAAACCACAATCTTGAAAAATCTCTCATTATCCTTCGTTAATTTCCTCATCCCACTTTGCCTTTTTCTATTCTTCTTCAGAAGAAGTTTGACTTCTTCAGCTGAAAAATGGTGATTCCTATCTATAATGGTGGGGGAATCACTAAAAATAAATATTTTTAGTTTATTGATCATATGTGATGAACTAAAATCAGCGAAGAATCTTTTTCTGCTCTGATGCAAATTTTGGGTGGACTCCGAAAATCAAGTTGACCAAGAATTGGCCGTTTGTGGTTTTATCGGTGAAGAAAGACCCTCTTGCGGGTTATTAACTAACGTTTCGAAATGGAAATTCCTTTAGAAGGCAAAAAAGGGATTTTCATGGATTTCTGTTTTGGGATACATTAGGAAGATCTAAGAGAAAAGCTTGACCAATTAATATTAATCAGTTAAAATGGTTCGATGTGTCATAAAATCTTGTATTTGAATCTCGTGATGGAATAAATTCATGATTAGAAAGAAAGAAAGAAAAGCTGCACTAATATAATTACACCATTAATTACAAATCTCTTTGTTGACATTTTTAATTATTCTTTCCAACATCTCATATTGGTTCAGCAACTTGACCAAAAGAAAGGGCTTGCAACTTGATTATGGTGATATACAAGTTGTAAAAAAGGAAGAAAGAAAACAAAGAAAAGGGAAAATTTTGGCTCGACAAGCTTTGTGCTCTTGAAGGGAGAAATTAAAAATTATGAATGTTAACAAGGGTATCTTTGAGCTTCTTCAATTTAACTAGAAAACAAAAGAAATTTTTTTTTCTTTCTGTTCATTTATCATAGGCTAGGATTGTGTTTGCTTCCACGTAATCTTCATGTTGTAATATGAGCTCAGAACTTTATGTCGAGGCTAGTAAAATTCTTAGGTTCGAAAACATGGAATTGTTGAATCAGAATGAACTTTACAGTCAGTTTATATGATCTCTATTAATTGATTTTCTCTAAAAATATGATATACTTGCTAAACGTGACAATGTTACATGCGTTTTTCTATCGCAGATAGGGGACATTTTGTAAAGTATAAAGACAAGAGAGAGAAAGAAAAGCTGATTTTGAATAACTTATGACACAGTTCTCTGGTACAAAGTTGGTTTATAATTCACGGTATAAAGCTGTGGAAGCATGGGATGGATGTTGGGGCTTTTGAACCTCCTTCAACATGAGTTGGCCTTTAAAAATGACGGGCACTTGCCATATGTGTGCTATAAATATTATTGATTAACTTTTTTTTACTTCATGTGCAGAATAAACTAATTTTTTTGAACATTATTGCACGTATTTTGCTTTTAGTATATATGGTTGTTGAGTGAATTGACATATGATAATGCAAGTTGCTGATGCTGGAAGCAGTGGGGTTCCATAGGATTATTGCTTTTTGTGCATTTTGGCTGGATCTTTTCTGGTCAATGACCAGGAATTAATGCTATGCTTTTTGTTATGAATTAGCACTATTTTCTTTCTTTGTTTGTTAGAAGAAAGTGGAGGGAAAAGCAAGATTCCCTTTTTCGGATTCGCATCCCACTAAGAAGTAAAACTTTTTTCACTACAGAATTTCTTCATCAGCAGGATTTGAAACCTGAATCTTACTTGAATGAAAGTGATATCATATCACTTAACCAATCCATGTTGATAAACTGGTTCAGTTTAGCTGTACAAGGTTGGATTTTCTTTGAAATGGTGTTGTCTGAGGGCCTTTATAGGGGGAAAAAATGAAGATCGGCGCAGTGACACGATGAAGAATGACTTTGTAAAATTCTTTCAATTATATGAAGTTAATGCTGCATTAATTAGAGGCTAAAACATCCAGTATTACTCGTAGTATAATATTTTTTGGTATTTTTATCATGACATGCTAGGAAGGATCATGATTTTGTCCTCGCACAAGCGTGCTCCATTGTACGTTAGATGATGAGTGCTATCTGGTGCAAAGCAAAAGCAAATTATCAACTATGTATATGCCCTATATAATAAACTTTCGAAAGTGCTGCTGTGATTAATCTGAATGTCTGTCCGACCTGCACATAAGAGTAGTAGTAATTCTGGGTTAACTTAATTTGCAGCTTTCTCTCTCGCCAGAGGGAGCGGAAGCTCCAATGGTGGGCATGGAGTTTCAAGGTTGAAGTCTCAGCTTAGCTTCACCAGACAAGATTCCCTTTCTCAGATTTCTGGACTGAGTGAAAACATGGTTGATCGAGTCGGTCAAGAAAACGGCCACCCGGGTGGATCGCACTCTTATGCCACTACAAGTTTTGGGTTAGACTCCTGGGAGAACTCACAGTCCATTGTTTTCTCAGCACCATCAGGCAAGCGAGCCAAGACCATCGATGGAGATATTTACAGCTTTCACCCTTTGGACAGTCAGGTATCCTAATATATCCCAAATGCTGTTTTGAAAAAAATAAAGTTGGGGGTTCGTTTAGATTTTTCATAGCCAAGTTTCAGTGCTGTCAGTGAGTATATATAAAATTGTAGTTTCTTTCTGTAAACATTTTCCCCATTATTTGATAATGTTAAATATGGGTAATCATTTCAGTTTAGCTTGCCACAGACAACTCTTGAGATGGCCACAGTGGAGAAACTGCTTCACATCCCGGAAGACTCTGTGCCATGCAGAATTCGGGCCAAGCGTGGCTTTGCAACTCATCCACGGAGTATTGCAGAAAGGGTGTGTATTATTCACAGGAAAATATATTGCCAGAGGAAAACCCATTAATGTCGTAATATCTTAGAATCAATTTAGTGAAGCTCTTGCTAGTGCTGTTAGTGACTCATGTCATGTTATGATAGCCTTCGGATCCTTCTTTCAAGCTATTTATTGGGAATAATTTTTGGTATTATTTATCACATGTGTTCTTCAGGCTGTAAATGCTATATAACTATAGGTTTGCTTTACTTTTACCAGGAAAGGAGGACTAGAATTAGTGGTAGGCTGAAGAAGCTACAGGAGCTTGTCCCCAACATGGATAAGGTAATCACACTAGCATGTTTTCTTCCTTATGCAGACATGCCATTGCAATATATCTTGAGCTCAGTTACGGAATTGCAAAAAAATAGCAGTGCTGTATTGTAACATCTCCTAGCTTACCCTTGAATCTCAGTCGTGCTCAATATTTCTTTGAAGCTGAAAAGATCCTTCAAAATTAACGATGGTTGCTTTGTATCATATTTGATCATGTGAAACCTTGTCACCACCTTTCTTGTGCAGCAAACAAGCTACTCTGACATGCTGGATCTGGCGGTGAAACATATAAAATCACTTCAAACTCAAGTTCAGGTGTGTATAACTGCAAACATAATCTATCTCAATGCAGCTGTTACGCATGCAAAATCTCACCCAATGAATTGCACCATATAAGTCCCCTCCATTTAAGTACTTTTTACTATATTGCTTTGCAGCATTTGCCCTATAATGGTGAGCTTTCCTGAATCTGTACTCAAGACTGTTAAAATGACCCTTACAAGAGAAAAATTGTGGGAGCTTTAGACGCATTGGTCCAACGCGGAAATTGCCCTAGAAAATGACAGCAAAATGTTTAGTGGGATATTTGTTTTACTATGTTCTAATGGTTTTCAGTTTTGTATGTAAATGTCCAGATGTATTTCGTGTACTGTACATTACTTTATTTTCTTTTCTGAAATCACAACGGATGACCTCTCGTATTTTTCTACATGCATCTTGCTTCTGCAGAAGCTTCGCCAGGACCTTGACAACTGCACATGTGGATGCAAGCAGAGCTCGTAGTTTGTTGGTTGATTCTCCTGGACGGCTTTGAAGTAAAAGGCCAAGAAGCTAGCCATGCCTGTAGCTGCGACTCAGCAAGCCTGCAAAATTTTTGCTATGTACTGTTTTGTTTTGCTGAATTAGGCCAAATAAGGCACAGGATAGAGCCCACCTAATGTATATATCAGAAAGATGAGATGCGCATTATGCAGTTGTTGGGATAGAGAAATTAGCTGGGCCGATCTCATTATGAGAGTGCACTCAAAGGGGAATATATGTAAAATGGAGGTTTGGGTGTTGTGATCGTTTCCTATCATAGTTTAGTTTGAATATTAAACTACTGTGACCTTTTAATTTTGTGTTCTTTGTGGTGGCATTCGTATCTGCTTCTATCAGGGTGTCCAACATCACGATAAACGTAACTCGAAGCATGCATGACACCGATCATCTCTGCCTGTATGCCGCCCGTCGGCTAAGATACCGTCTTTCCTCTTTTCCTTTTCCTTCAATACCTTTCCTCTCTCTCGACAAAGAAAATCCAGGGATGTTGGGAATATTAAGGTTGATAATATATATATATATATGTATGTATATATAGAAGCAAGACCATTTTTCTTTCGGTAAATATTAATTTTATTTTGAAATTTATGTGAGTTATTGATTCTGCGATTGACTTTTCTTTAGTAACATGAGCTTAAGCTTTTTTTTTTTAATCTTTTGTTTCTCTGCAATATTTTAACTTACCTTTGATTTGGATTTATTCCTTTACTTAGTATTGAAATGTCATTTTTGCTCTTTAAAAAGGTTTGTTTAAGAGAGAGAGCGTTGGCGCAACGGTATCGTTTTTGATCTGATAATCAAGAGGTTGTAAATTCGATTATCATCGTAGGACTCATTTTACCCCTTTATCCCCTACTTTCATTATCTCATTCAAAACTTATGAATCTCCTATCTAATTAGAAAAAATCTTACATCCGTGACAAATAGACAAAACTGGCAGTGATGGAGCTAGTGTTACTTTAAAAATAATTAAAATACAAGATATAGTAAAAATGAGATTTTGATATAAAATGTAAAATTATTTCAATTATAAGTTATTTTTATATTTTAGTTGAATACATTTGTGAATACAATTTATATAAATTGATTGATGAAGCCATAAAATCACAATCATGATTATTTGAAAAAGGGAATTTCATTTTCCTCCAAAACTTTTCAGAGGAAAAATTCACCAGCCAGCTCTTGATAAGTGCTACGGTGTGCTTCTCTAAATTAATTCCGCAGTGTCAATTTTGGATAGGCTCTCTACCGGGGTGGCTCGGCTAGCATGCGGGTATTGATATGGAAAGAGTTTTATATGAGATGATGTATCGCATTATGATATTCCAGTGAGATAGAACCAATTATTGCATCATATGCATATAATTTTAATATCCGGCAACAAATTTGTAGGATTGTTAATTTTTTTTATGGTTTTTATTTCCCTTTGAAGATTTAACATTTCTCCTTTGGGCATAGTTTTTAAAACCGGACTGAGTCAGCTAATTCGACTGATCTGATTAGAAATTGGCCATTCAACTGATTCGGTTATTAGAATTAATCCAATTATATTATAAATGCAGTCAGCTCCGATTGAATTGGCCAGTTTCTGGTCGAACTAGTAAATCCAATTGAACTATTATAAATTTAAAAAATAAAATTATTATAATATGCTTATTTTATTTTACTAAATTTATATTTATATTTTATATTGAATTTACGGTTAATGTAATAAATATATTAATAATTTTTGTTATAAATTAATATTAAGTTATAGTATTATATAAATTTGTTAGTTATATTATATTATTATATTATTTATTAAATAAGCGGTTCAACCAATTAAATTTCTGATCAGATCCATGAACTCATGTCTTGACTGATTCCTGTACCGATCCAATTTTAAAAATTATACGTTTACATTTTATTTAATATTTTTTTTATGTTTTTTAATTTCTTAAATGGCATGTCATTTGACTATTAGCAGGTGATACCACATGATACAAATCACGTGGTATATTCGTTATACGCAAGACCTTCTCCTTGCTACAAGGGAATACTGAGTTAAACATGTGCATCTTAGGGTTGAGAGATCTCCTAGCTAGTGAGATAGCTCAAGAAGTCTTCCCGTATCCTTATTGGTCAACAACTGGCCCGTGAGTAATTTTCCCGTAACCTGAAACACGTATGAGAGAAATCAAACAGCTTTCCAATGCTTGAATCAGCAAAACATGCAGAGAACAATGCAAAATAATGAGAATAACAGGGTGGAGAATGGTTTGATAGTATCACACAGTCAATAAGGATGTGCTAAAATCAAAGAAATTTTATTCCTAAACTGTCGATTGCACCCTATTGTTATCCTAGGAATTAATTTCATGGGTGAACGAACATTGTTTCTTGGAGATTTATTTTTATTGTTATTGATAGGGGGAGACCGCTTACATCTAGTCCAACCACACGACTGTGCCTGGTCAGCTGGCCACACACTCTGACCGACGACCACCAAGTCAACCTACCCGATTAAATAATAGTTGATGCATCATTGCCACATGGTCATGTAAGATGAAAATGAAAGACATCGAGGCAAATTTGTAACGTTTCAAGATCATCGGAAGCTTTGTTAGTATAGAGGTGAAACTGCATCACATCACACAGTTCTTGAAATGACTACAATCATGAAAGAAAAGGTTTCAAGGTTACAAATACATGAAGATGCATCTCACTCTAATATTTATTCACTTATTTTGATATATTAAAGATATTTGCAGTTGAGTGAAAAATGCAAACAGCTTACTATGTGACAGCGATACTCCAACTATCGTTTGATACATAAACGCATATAACGTGTCTAGGCCTAGCAATTCAAGCCATCTCGACATTTTCGGGCAATTCTCAGCCTAGGCATGATTCATTCATGCTTTGGGATGTTCCCTCCAACTCAAGGTAAGGGAAATCATTATTTTTAAAAATAAAATAAAATAATTTTGAATTGTGATAGAATTTGAAGTATTATAATTCATCAATCAATTTAATTTATACATTAATTTAAAAATACTAAAATAAATATTAAATTATAATTATAGCTGACATAATTAATTAATTTTCCTAATTTTTTATAATTTTCTTTTTATTTCAAAATTATTTTCCAGGTCATGTCAACTTGATTCAATATTTTTTTAGCCATATTGGCACAGCCTAACATCTTAAGTGACCCAAAAACTTTGAAAAAAGCACAACTTTTTTGTATCATGCTTCATTTATGCCATCTTTTTACTACGTCTAAATTTGTCACATGGAACATGACATCATTTTTTTGAAGGAAAAGTGAATGACATGTCAAATGGGGCCAAATAAAAAAATGAAAGTTTATCAATAATTAGTTCAAGTAAAGAATTTGTGTCAAATTAATTAAAATTGCAATAATTGGTATCTTACTAGTTTATTAACCTTCATGTCAGTAGCCATTTGGTGCGTAAGTATACATAACATACAACGCGAGATAGAGCATTAGTTCTTAATGCAAAAATGAACGGTGTGAAAAACATGATAAAAAAAAAAGAAAAGAAAGTTCAATGCTAAATAGAGTCAAACAAAAATGTCTGTGCTAAAATATTTAAAATTATAATAGTTGGTACTCTTCTAGATTATTAACCCATTTCTAAGAATATCTAATAAAAATACTTACTAAACATATTACAATATTATCCTAATCATATAAAAATATCATAATAAATCAATTTCCCATTTTTACTACTACCCTACATTACCATGATCTTCTTCGAAGGGATAACTTGATCTCGATTTTCTACCATGGCATCAACAATCTTCAAGTCATTGATGAGAATGCGTGACATGATTAAAAGTCCACTTGACCATGGATTTCAACAAAATATAGTACCTCTAATTTTCTTCAGAAATCAATTATTATCATTTCGGGCAGGCGATGGAGCGGGACCTTCGAACCAGCCTGCTATTAAAAGAAATCTCAGGTTAGAATCTTCAATTCAACAAAGAATTACTGACCTCGAAAAGGCCCGTTAAATTCATTGTGAACTCATAAGAGATTGAGCCGAGTATTCTTCTTTCAATCTCAAACGAGGGGTGTAACTGGCCACGAGTCAGGCAATTTTCTTCCGTACTCAGGCTTATACCAACTAATCAGAAGTCAGGCTTTTGAACTTGGGTTGGACAAGGTACGAGCCCACTAACTCCAATATCATGTTAAATTCGTTATAAGTTCATAAAAAATCATACTCATTTTCACTTAAAAGTTTAAGCTGATAGATAGTAGTACCCAACTTTTTTATAAACTCACAATGTTTCTTTCATTTAATCGATGTGAAATCATATATCTCAATATCTCCATGTGTATATCTTATAATACATTCCTCAATAGATGGAAAGAAATGGTTTCTCACCATCGAGTCTATTCCAATCAGCATCAAATATGATGTAGTCTCACTCGTGGAATGCTGCCTATTCTACTCAAAATACCTATCATTCACATTTGTCGTGAATGAAAATCCATAATGCCATCAAACTTCACTGTATAGCCATCCCGATGCTTCTATCTACCATGGAACAAACAATTGCGCTTTGATACCACTTTGTCGGGAATTGGATTGCATGAATAATGAAGATAACGTGGAAGAGAGGAAAAAAATGCACTATGATATACGTGGTTTGGAACAACAGCAGTGTCATCCATACTTCCACGATCCGAGGGAGGCTCGGTGGTATCTTGATAATCAGCATAAGACAAGGAGAGTACAACATGAGGCAATGAATCTCACAACCTAATCCTCAAACCACATATGTAATGTAAAATAGGAATTACTAGAACTGCAAGAATATATTTATTATAAAACTCTCGATACTTATTGGATGTACCCAGCCCCTTAGATCGAAGCTCTTTGCCCTACCTATAGACATGATGAATGAATATATTATATGTACTTATTTTTATCTCCATATCAAGTATTTTAGGATGTGCTCTCAATATATATTCTTCTAAAAAACATAATGTAGTGTTATATCTAGAAAAATGAAGAAATAAAACTCAGTTAAGCACCTTCAAAATTCAAGATACAGCTAGTACAAACAACTTAAACATATAAATTGTAAAATGCAACTTACATGCCAATTGATACAATGTAAAAATAGGAAATTAGAATATTTTAATATTTTATTATATTTAGGATGATATCACGTGTAGATGGCTCAGTCCAGGCCGCCCTCTTGTGGCCCAAAGTTCGTTGACTTCTTCCCACAATTTGTTTTAATTGAAATTGCCTTCTAAGGATGGTCCTTTTTTCTCTGATCATTGGAAGTGTCAGGGAGTAGGGAAACATTGAGCCCTGCTGATGTTGTCTCGGAGACGTGGCTTTTGATGGATGATGAAATGAACTAACCATTCAATCTCCTTGAGCTCGATGCCACGACAGAATTGTCCAAGCTTCTGAAGATTGGGGCCCTAGAATGAGCAATGATGGAGCTCCCCTGAGCAAAGCCTTACCTCCTTGAGCTCGATGCCACGACAGAATTGTCCAAGCTTCTGAAAAATGGGGCCCCGGAATGAGCAATGATGGAGCTCCCCTGAGCAAAGCCTTACCTCCTTGAGCTCGATGCCACGACAGAATTGTCCAAGATTCTGAAGATTGGGGCCCCAGAATGAGCAATGGTGGAGCTCCCCTGAGCAAAGCCTTACCTCCGTGAGCTCGATGCCACGACAGAATTGTCCAAGCTTCTGAAGATTGGGGCCCTAGAATGAGCAATGTTGGAGCTCCCCTGAGCAACGCCTTATCTCTTTGAGCTCGATGCCACGATAGAATTGTCCAAGCTTCTGAAGATTGGGGCCGTAGAATGAGCAATGATGGAGCTCCCCTGAGCAAAGCCTTAGGAGCCTTTAAGATGTGCAGCAACATGAGAAGTAGATGCCAAACTGGTCCGCATAGAGAATCGAAGAACGTGATTGAATATTGAATCAAATTGAACCAAATCTAGACTTATTGATATTCTATATAATTAAAAGGAAAAAAGAAAAGAAAAGATATGAAAACTCACTTAAAGCAACTGTAGAAATTTAAAATAACATAAAAAAATTGTACAAATAATAAAAATAAGTGATGACCCAAAGCCAAATATATGGAAATAACTTATAACTCTTTATTATAACTGACTTAGATAATTATATAAATTGATTCGCTTATTTATAGGTATAGAATAATAATAAAATTTGAAAATAAATATTATTAAAATATTATGATAATATTTAAATTAAATCAAGAATGTTTTATTAATTTTAATTACCTAATTTATTTAATATCAAAAATTAAATTTCATAATAATAATAAAATTGAATATTTAACAACAACCTTCCATAGCAGCTGCCGCAGGTTAGCCTCTTTAAGCACATAGAACGGGCTCACCTTGCCGATCCAAGCATGGACAAGCAATCGTTGATCTTTCCACGGTTGGATCTGGGCTTTTCGGTGGGATCTTGGCCACGTTTGTCAGAAGACCAGCTCAGCGAGAGGCTCAACTCTCATCCAATGACTGGCTCGGATTGTCAGATCCACTACGAGAGGATCGAACAAGGCCAGCACGAGACCAGTCCGGGTTTTTGGGTTATGCAGCACTCTCTGGCTGCTGCTACTCCAGTTTTCTGTTATCCTTTTTGTTCCAAATTATGTAATTTGGTAGTATCCCCTCTTCAATTCTAAACCTACATTATCAAACACTCCCCATCCTGAATTCTTAGTGACTGCTTTATGGTCAATTCATTCACATATAAATTCATATTCCTTTTCTCGGTTGCATTTGATGAACTCATCGCAATAATGCATTTCACACACTCATAATAACTAAACACTAGATTTTGACAAAGAAATCTATAACTTATTTTATTATCGTCTTCATCCTCTTCAGCGTTTACATGTTTACTATGAGACCGCACTGATCCTGATCAGGAGAGGCCCATGATCAGGTATAGAATACTTAAAAGGTGTCATTTGCTTTGCCTGTCGCCCGCACAATTTTATCCTCAGAAAGGGAGTGCGTACTACTGATGGAATCTACCCATCATGAAGTATAACAGAGTCCATGACACAAAAAGATCAGTAAATCCCACTTGTGCTAGGGTTGCACATAGAAAATTAGGGAACCGGATAGAACTTTGAGCCAAACCAAAAAGAATCGAATCCAAAAAATTAATTGTTTGCAAACGATTCTCATTTAATATAATTTTTTTAATGGTAAAAATATAATTAGTTACTAAATTTAAATTATTTAATTAACAAGTTGAACAACAAGAACCATATTTTTAAAAATAGATATTAAAATAAAATATAAATATATTATAAATATTTTGAAAAACATAAAAAATAGTAAATATATATTATTTTACCATTACATAACAATTT
>CXYZ01002153.1:236329-267441 GCA_900006705.1 Sonneratia caseolaris
ATTAATTTTTTATTATTTTAAAAAACAGTTCAAATATTAATTAAACCATATAAATAGTTAAAAATAATTCAGTTAAATGACTATATAATGATCATAGTTTAACAGCGATAACAACCAAATTAAACCAAATCACTTTCATGATTCAACAAGTTTAATGAACCAAATCAAACCGTTAACATCCCTATTGTGATCAGTGAACATTTATCCTTGTAGGGGTGGTGGTGGTGGGGGCGTGCGGTGGAGAGGAAGGGAAATTGGTGCTATCCAGTCTTATAAAAGGCTCGAAACACTCAATACATCTCGCACAATGGTCGACCATCAGCTACCAACATGCTGAATCCAATTTCAATCAAATAAAAAAAATGGTCAACTTTCGCGGAACAATTCATTGGTGAAACGATCCATACAGCAAAGAAAGAATCAACAAAATTTAGCAAGGTAGGAAGAAACTGCAGCGTTCATCTTTTCCATTTTCTCCAACTCTCCCATCTTTCTTTTCCTATCTCAACGTAAAGTGCTACAGTAAGTTTAACGGAAACAAATTCATATGGGCGATGAGGGAGCAGAGAGCAGTAAAAAGTGAAATTGCCACCATATTCCATATCTTATACAGGACTTGCGAGCAGGTCTTACAATAGGTTCCTGATCCAGTGCTGTGATTCTCGATCTCTACACGGGTACCCGCTTCCCCCGGTAACGATCAAACATCTGCAACATTTCAGCGGAGAAAATTTCAGTATTCAATTGCAAGGTATGGGGTTCCTTAGCATTGGGGATGATCACCAGAACCGGCTGTAAGTACAGTATCAAAACAAGAACTAGCTTATCAGGATTGACCAAAAATGAAGAGGACATCATTTTCATGGATCAAGTAGTTAAACGTATAGTAGTAATGAAAGAAGTTACCAGGGGTTCACTTGCAAAGATCCAAAATATCTGGAAATAAGAGAAACATGATAAGCTTACCGATCTGACATATGGCTGCTGGAACAACCATCCGAGAATAGGGATCCTTTGCAGGAAAACAGAGAGAGTCGGCCAGAAGCCACTGCACGGGTACATTGATTTAGCAACATTTGATATGGTTAAACTAATCCAATATTCGCATTTTTGGATTTCAAACAAACCTGAAAAGTACAATAAATCCATATGACTCCAAAATCATGCCAATAATAGGCCATCCAATAACAACAAAGAAGAAGCCACTTCCAAATGATATTGTTCCCTGAACAGTCAATAGATCAACAAATTACAAAGACCATACATGTAAAGCGAAAATATCAGCGAGCAAGAGAGAGGGAGAGCTATAAAACCTTAAAATTCTGTCGTTTCATGAAGAACTGCATGGTTGACTTCAACCCAATAGTCAATGACACCCCTGATAGGAAAAGGATCTGGTTAAGAAACATTAAATAAGACCACGTTAAACAACAATCTCCTTCACTATACATAATGCAGAAACTTCAAGCTGAATTTTCGACAAAAACTAATCATTAACTCACATTTCCCATGGCAAGCAGTCCCTTGTCAAAAAAGAAGATGACTCCCAGGAATGAGAATAAGACCCCAAATCCAGTTAGTCCAAGTCCAATTTCTGTTTCATTCAAAATTTCAGTTGAAATATGTAGAATGCAAAAATATCGGCTCAGGAAAAAATTAGATAACAACAAACATATTCTTTCTCAGATCTTCTCATCGAAATTTGAAATTATAAAGTTTATATAATCCACTTCTTTAAATGCCTTCAATGAACCGAAAGCTACTTATAACAGGTCAGTGGTGTGCCATCATGATATGTGAATATGCTGGCATAAATACAGTTTTGTAGTAATTACCAGAAACAGTATTCCTTGCAGAGAAAATCCAAACAAGTAGAATGAATGCAAGCAAGTTCGAGTAGCTGATCAGATCAATTTTTAGAAAAAGCAGTCCATGGAAAAGCGAATACAACAGACAGAGCCATATTTTGGAAAGAAAGCCATTGTTTTATCCAGCCTTAGATGAACTACTACATTTTTTCACAGAATGCTCCAATCTCTGCTTGAGCATCAATACTGAATTTTTATGCTTATTTCACAATCGATATTTATGAGCATTGGACAACAGATTATATTAAACCCTAAGAAAACATGATCTGGTTTTCATACTGTTGAAGAAATATATAGTCTTTAAAATTGAATTTACCATACTAAAGTAAACTAAAATCATTTTTTCTAAGGAATCATATATAGACAGGGAAAGTACTACCAATCACTGCATGGCAGGACATAATGTGTCAGATCAGATATGCAATTTATGACTTGTCTTCGTGAAACAGCCAACTTGCAATTCTAATGAGCTTACTTAAAGTTAGTGATGAGAGGGTTAAGAAGGTAAATAAGCTAATCAACTATGAGCAGACTGAAGAGCAGTTCAAGCCTAAGTACCAGAGGCTACAAAAATATGGGAAAATAATACACAGCTACTTTAACTAAATTGGACTAGAAGAATGTAAAAATGGACTAGCCAGGACAATGACATCCTAAACTATTCAATGTCAGTCACGCATCTCAACATATTAAAACGAGAACATTCTGAGCAGTCCTTTCCATTAAGCCATAGTCACATTTCTACTGGCTAGCTTGCCGCAAATTCAAGGGAAATTGAAGATACTCTTCTGTTCTCCCTAAAACGGAATGCTACAGCCTCTGTCCATGGAAGCTAAGAAATGCATTCACTCAAGCATCATTTCAGAGATATATGTATAATAATGGCGTATAAGTAGCCACCATCAAGCTGGACTTACTCTTCCGATCATTCATCTCAAAGGAAACCATTGTTGCCGAGGACAATCTCCTGACGCCTCTGCCGCACTAGCTGTCCCAACACAGAAACTTCCTGCAACGACCATTCACATCAGATCTAAAAATTATATCGACAATCCTAATCAACCGGGTACGGATCGGAGAAATTCGTACCGCAAGCAGCAGCAACCGTAAGTCGGGGAATAAGAAGACAGGCAGCGCCAAATCGGTAAGAAGCTACACCAACAACCGGTGAGATGAAGATTGAATCAACAGCCCAAAGGATTGAAGCAGAAAACCGCAGGTTTGACTGAAATCAGATGCTTCGATTGCAAGCCGATGGAAAGCCCTAATTAATGTCCACTCATCTTCTCCGAGAGCATAACAAAACGGAAAGAAACCCATCAAATCTAAGAGACAGGGAAAGAACCTTTTGCAGGAGATAGAGATGTTCGTCGTCGCCGTCGTCGTCGTCGTCGCCGTCGTCGACGCCGCACGCTGCAGGCAAGTGAAAGAAATATGAACTGGGAAGCAGGATTAATTAATTAATTTATTTATATATTTGTGATGACTTTCGCCTTGTACGTGAGTGACGATGTTATGCGATGATGACAGTGAACCAATTAGAGAGCATGAGAGGTCGTCTCCTTACTCTTCCTGGGGAATCAGATTAATGACAGAGATCCGGAAGCACAAAGCTGTATTATTTAGCAAATTCTCTGATAACACAACACAACAAATACAAAGACCAAATTGACATTTTAGTCCTTCATTATTTAAAGTATCAACAATTTTAGTCCCTTAATAATTTTATTCGGTTCCGCCAGCCATTTCAATTCTATATGATGCTGATAAGGTATTCACGTGGCTAACGGATCCTCTCCTTAACTTGACGGAGGAACTCAAGCGACGGATGACGTGGGAAGATTGTTCGAAGTGGCGATAAATTTTATCAAAAAATTAACACGGTGACAATTTAAACATTAAATGTCAAAATGATACTTATGGAAGTCGAAGTAATGCATCCCAAAATCAAATAATTATTTAAAATATAAATAGTATAATTACTTTTTAATATATCTTATATTTTTAATAATATAAAAATGCAACCATTACCTCCTTTGACTCCAAGAATATCATCATAGTCAAATTTTGTACTATAACACAAGTTTTGGATATGCTATTGGAAACAGTAGAAATCTTTCTATTTTTTCTTCCCCTTGTATAGATGACTTTATGAGCCTATCGAAAAAGTAATAAGAACATTTTGAAACATAAGATAACGGATACAATCACGTATTCATCGAATAAAAAATTTGATTTATGTTGAATCGAATATTTGAAGGAGATGACAAGTGTAGAAATGAATATTACCGCTAGTCAATTTCACCATAGAGGCTCATATCTTACCACATGACAAGTCAAATCGAGGCAAACTTTAATATTGGAGAGAAGGTTTTCTTATAATATATACCTTCTTGTTGAATATATAACCCTTAGCAACAAGGCATGCCCTTATACTTCTCAACGGTCCCATCGAATTGTTGCTTGATTTTGGGAACCCATTGGTTTCTAACAACCTTACGACTTGGTGGAAGTTCATCCGAGTCCTAGACCTAATTAGTTCTCATAAACTCTAGTTCCTCTTCTATCATTTCATCCATTCATTTCGATCAGGGCGTGAGAGAGCCTCTTGAACAGTCTTGGGCTCATTCTCGTCATGCGGTGTAATCATAAAAGCCTCTCCTGCTACCTCGAAACGACGTTGAGGTAATAATTTTGCAATTGCTTCTATATAGTAATTGGTCGTGCGGTAATGTTTCTCCTGGATCCTGTAATTGGAAGTCTTTCTAGTACTTCATAAAGTAGATGATTCTTGTTTATCTCACCCTTGGCTGGGAACTCATTCTCCAAGAATGACGCATCTGATGATTCCAACTCAGTTACACCGTGATCCTCACGTTCACCGAAAAAGACATACCCTTAGGAATATTTTAACTATCTTCCAAAATATATATTTGTTCCCCATTGTCCCTAATTTTGCCAAAATTATGGGAAGAACCGTGAAGATATGTGGCACACTCTCAGGATCACAAGTTATTAAAAGTCTGGCTAATGAGTAATTCCATAATTCATATAGAGTGGTGTTAATTGATTTAGAGGGTACTACTCTATTGAATATGAAAGCAACACGTATTAGCACATCTTCCCAAAAAGAAATTGGAAGATTGCTTGTGCCATTGTAGATCGAACCAGTTCCAACAATGTTCTATTCCTTTATTCTACAACACCATTTTGTTGCGAAGTTCCTTGAATAGTTAATTGTCAATCTATGCCTTGTTCATCACATGACACTTTAAATTGTTTAGACAAATATTGTGTTCACAGTCTGTTCTAAAGGTAATGATGGTTTGTTCCAATTGATTCCCAATAAAGCTAACATGGCGCTTAAAGCTTCCTAATGCTTTTTTTGAAAGTGGTCTCAACAAACCATACTTTTCTAACATGATCATTCTCTTCTCCAATATAGCCTCATCGAGCCTGCCATACTTTTACATCAACAATAGTTGAAGATGCAAAAATAGAAAAATAATTAGTATCGGATTCATTATTAACATTTAGTACTACAAAACCATCTAGAAAATAACCAGAACTATAATAATTGGAATCTAAGAATATATCAACACCATCACCATGAAACTTGAAATTTATTATCAATTCAAGGAGAATAGGGATAGAGACCAAATTTCATTGAATATCCGAAGCAGACAGGACATCATGTAGGTAAAGAGTGTGCTCTCCTCACAAATCTAATTTGAAGTGCCTACGCCCTTAACCTCCACTTTTGAGTTATTTCCTACAATGATCTACCAAGATCCAGGACTTATCCGACAATACTCCATGAACACCTGATAGTCTTTAGCTATGTGCTGTGTGGCTCCCAAGTCTACAGTCCACGGATGAGATTTAGTTACGGCTAGAAACGTAAACATCATTGGATTTACTGGTCCGTGAAGGTACCTTTTGCTCGGTGCATCCACGAACAAAGTGGCCTACTTTGCCACATACAAAGCACTTGACTTCGCTCTTCATCTTTCCCCTTTGACCACCTCGCTTATGTTGGTTACTCTTTGTATCCTTCTGAGCCTCACCATACTTGCCCCTTCCAAAATACCCTCTCTTGCACATCTTTCTTCCAACTCCATGTGAACTAGGCTCAGTGGCATATGCCTGGTCAACTTGTTTAGTAGCCTCTAGGCATTCTTCCTCCAATTCCAGATGATGTGAGATATCCTCAAAAGTTTTCACACTGTCATTGTGCATCATATGCACAGCCATATGTTCCCAACTCTTGGGCAAGGATCAGATGACGACTTGAACATTTTATTCATTTGTCAAGGTGTGGCTTATGACGTGATCCTTACCGACCCGTGGTGAAACCCAATATCAAATATGATAAGAACGTCACCAACTTGCAATAAGACCCAAATCGAATGTGGAAAAGAACCCCAAGAACTGCAAAGAACAAATTTGAAAACAATGAACTTTGACCCGTTACCTAACGAGGCAAGAACCAAAGTTCCAGATCAAGGAGGACGCCACACGAAGAATCCCACGAGCTAGAGAATCAAGTGATAAGTCCGGTTGTAGAACGCCACAAGATAACTTGATAAGTTCTAAGTCTTCTCAAGAACCAAGAAGAGCAATATGTATTTCTCACTAAAATGTATCTCCAAAATTCGTCCAAAGTTGAATACCTCAAGGGGATATTTATAGTGTTACATCAAAAAGGGAAATCAAATATTCAAAATATACCCTAGAGAAGGATATCCTAAAATAGTACAATATATTCTACAATATTATATTGTAAAGATATTCTAGGATATATCCAGAAAATATCCTAAAATAAATATTTCCTAACTTGAAAGTTTTGATAAATAGTTATAGCTTTGAAAGTTACCTTAAATAGTTATAGTTTTGAAAGTTTCCTTAAATAGTTATAGCTGTCAGCAAACTTCTAGAACTTCTATTGGGCTTGAATTAAATTGACATGGTTCTGCAGCTCACAAGAACGTCCTTCAATGGGTTCTGATGTATGTTTTTCTACCATCAGCTTGTGAACCAACCCGTTGAGTGCCTCCTTGAACTTCTTAGCTCGTGCCCTCGTAATTGGCCCAACTGGAACTTGAATAGAATCCATGGAAGTTGGTCTGAGTTCTGCATCAATTGGAACTTGAATAGAATCCATGAAAGTTGGTTTGAGTTCTGCATCAGCTTATTGACTTCAACTTTCTAATCATGCTCGAGATTTCCCTTAGATGCTGCTTCATAGTCACATTAGAGTGCATCTTATATGTGACAAACTTAATTGTTAGCTTTCTTAATTTAGTGGTAGAAGTACCACCAACTTTTTCTCTGAGAGCTAGTCACATTCCCTTGGCAGTTTCATGGTGCTCAAGAGCACACATGATGTCATCTTGCATGCTGCTCAGCAACGTTATGCGAGCCATGCTATTGTTTCGCTTCCACATCTGATAGACCTCACTGTCCTTCTTGTGTTGGTCAATGATTCCATATGGAGGCTCAGTCATGGTATGATGGAGAGTTTCCAGAACCTAGAGTTCCTCAAGGTCATACTAAATCTTACGGTGCCAAACGTCATAATTGCCACTATTTAGTTTGTCACCCTTGTTAAGCCCGGCCACATTGTTTTAGATGCAGATGCCATGACTAATGATAAGCTACATTGAAACAGAATAAGCACCTTAGTTGCTAGCAATCCTGACACATTTATTTGCAACCAAATTTCAATTAAATTAATGAAACCAAACGGAAGGGACAAGATTGAAAGTTCACTATGTTACGAATCATCTCCTGTCAACCAAATGTTTAATTTCACTAAACTCAATTAAATTAGCACAAAAATTTTATAATTCCTCGTCCAACCTAGGAATTACCCATTTCACTTAGCAGTGCATGCATGTCAAATAATCGTACTCATTAAGTTATATTACTTTTAGATCGTTTAACCAAATTACAAGCAAGCATTAAATCATATATAATTTTTAAATATTTCCAGAAATATTAAATTATAGACTAATGGCTCCTACTCAATTCATTAAGTAACCACCCCTTTTTTTAGAACTTGCATAAATGAAAAAAAAACTTTTCAATTATTTCTGAAAAAATTATGTTATTCATACTTTTTCGAAAGATGCTGAGCATTATCCAACTTAACTGAGCTGAGCCAGGGAAGCCAAGAGAAACCACTGCTTAGCCTGACCAAGCTGCTCTGATTGTTGAAGAAGGATGAAGGAGATGGGAACTAAGACGACTGACAAGGAAGAGGGAAGAGCAAATGACAATTGCCGAACCGGTCCAATTTGAGTTAGACCGGTTGGATTTATATCATTGAACCAAAACACGTGTTGTTTTCTAATATTGACTTTAAAGTCCATGTCATCCTCCAAAAAAAGCCAGGTCAACTTCTGTCATGGAAAAATTGATGTTAGGATCAAAGTGGTAAAAAGAGGAAATGCTGAAGACAAGAATGGCATTAAGTAAAGATTTAACACTGAAGTGACAAAAACATTAAATGTTGAGGACTATAACTGTTTTTTTTCTCTTTGTTCTTTTTTTTTTCAATTTCACATTGCTTAAACAACTTAATTCTTATTTTTAATGTAATTACGATTCTAAGAATACTTTAACAACTTAATTATTTCTTCCCATTTGTATTAGTTAAATTTATGGTAATTAATGATGTCCTTGGAAATTTAAAAATGAGACATGCTATCTCTCCTCTCTCCTAGGTAACGTAGAAGATATATAGATTAAGATTAGAGGGGTATTAGTCACTTGCTCTAGGTGGCGTTTGGTATAAGGTAATTTACGTCGCCTTTTAGGCTCCCCCAAGCACACACATTATTTTATTTTGTATACCGAATTACCGGCAGCCAAACGGCGCCACATTGGTGGTGATGTGGAAATTTCCAGAATTGCCCCTCTTTTCAACGTCATTTTCCACCTGCGCCACTGCCTGCCCGGCGTAACACCACTGCCATGCCGACGGTAGCCACCACCACTGACGCCATGCTTCATCTTCTCCTTCCTTCCCTCATCCCTTTGGTTGGGAATTTAAAGATTGCCCTTGAGTGACACTTCTGCGTGAGAATTTATTTTTAATCAGATGTTAATATCTCAATCTCAATTAAGTATAATATTTTTTATTTATTACAATCAAATATCAACTTTATATTATTTATCGATTTTATTATAATATCTATTTTCCATCATGTAAGTTAAGGTAAATTTGGTAAATAACGTATAATTTTTATCTAATTAGAATATGCCTAAAAGCTTGTGTTAAATTTGGAAAAATAACCAAAGTTCATACTTAATTTAGATATTACTCTTTAATTAAAACTTAACGTTACACTGTTGCATAAGTTAAGTTGGAGGAATTCTAAATTTCAAGCCACTTCCCCGTATGCGTTTGTTATTTCATTGTCAGTAGTTTAATCGAGGAATTAGCAATGCCAATGCCGCTTGTATTTGTACGAGAAGGGTAGTTTGAGCTACGGGCCATTTCGAAGCCGACGGGTCAAGTGCAAGTGCAAGCCATGGGAAAGATGGGTCAAGGGAGGAGCAAGAGAAAAGGTGTAAAGGCAAACAAACCGTGGAAGGTCTGTTTTGGTAAATCCACCATGGAGCCAAACCCTACTAAGTAAGATTAGTATCCGCGTTGACTCAGCATACCAAACACATAGGGCGGCCATGTTCGGTTACCTTATATTTTTCACCATATCCATAATATACTGTGTATAGGATCGGTCCCAGAATTTCATACCCAGACTTGTTGAGATCCATCCTACTCGGGACAATGCATTGTACCCATAATAGGTATCCTATTGAAACATGTTCATTTTTGTACTATACTTAACTATAATAATTAAATTAGGATATCAAATAAAGCTTCATCAACTTAACAGTCTAAATGACATAAGAATTGAAATGAAAGGAAAAAGGTAAAAAGTTAGTTATGAGGAACAATTTTTTTTTAATATTTAGCTATAATATATATTTTTCATATGTTATTATCTATATATTTGAATTATAATTTAAAACTAATTTTTTATTCGGATCTATCCGAATTTTATTTTAATGTACCTAAAATGCATCAAATATGATATATTCCTTGTAGTTTCCAAAAAAAACACACACATCAATGTTGGACTGCCGGCAATTTAAGCGCAAAGAGGCCATCCTAATAATACCTTTTATCAATTTCATTTTAAAATTTCTCCATTTCTTTCACGTTTTTATTCTTGTTGAAAAGAACATTTTCCATCCAAAATATTCCATAAAAATAAATGCTTGAATATCGACGGGGGAAGAGGGCCATCAACTGGATCGATCACAGTCCACCGACAACCCAATTGGGAGGGTGATGGCTACTTATCGGAAAATTAACCCTCTAGCTCACATAATAATCAATATAAGTGAGTTGAATATGTATTAATTATGATACAAAGTATTTGTTAATACCAAATGCTTATGTTCTTCCCTTCATTTAGTTA
Source organism: Sonneratia caseolaris (assembly GCA_900006705.1). Taxonomy (NCBI): domain Eukaryota; kingdom Viridiplantae; phylum Streptophyta; class Magnoliopsida; order Myrtales; family Lythraceae; genus Sonneratia; species Sonneratia caseolaris. Next base: position 246,693 of record CXYZ01002153.1, read on the forward strand.
CCTTAGCAAGTCAATCCATACAGGAACCTGCATTTTCAAGTTTAACTTTAAACCCGAGGTTTCTACCATATTTTTCCTTTTATTTATACAATTTCTAAATTATCACTTTTCAATCCAACGGTATGATAGTTCTCAAAATGGCTCTTGAAGGGATTATAGGGAGGCTTCCAATATTTTATGTTTGACATTTACAATTATATTTCAAGCATCAAATCCCTAGAACTCTCATGAGTTGACGGTAATTTAAAAAAAAGAGAGAGAAAAGGAACAATTGATTCGAGGGTAAGAAAAATTACTCTCTAGGAGGATCATCACTGGCCTTTCGTCACCCGAAGGTCCAATACAAGCACCATTGCTCAATAACTCCAAGAAGTCAACCCAAACTGAGGCCTCATTGGTCCGTCGTTTTTAACTACACCGACCTCGGGCACGTGTGCCTAAGCACAAACTCAAACACTTCCTGGCTGCAGTAAAATTTCAAAAGCTAACAGGAAATCCAAGAGAGAACAGGGGAAATCTCTCTCTACTTTCTCTCTCCCCCGTTCCCATATTCTTCAAATCTGAAGCATTCATTGCATTCCGCGATACAGTGAAAGCTGCCAAAGGGCTTCTGGTTCTCTCATAACGCGCAATTCTGCGATCGGAGAGGAGCTTGATTGAACAGAGGCGTTGGCGGGGGGCCAGAATTCGGAGTACGCGGTGGCCGAAGCTTCGGATCTGGCCGGAGAATTTTCCCGCTGGAGGTGCTAGGTTCCGGCAGAGGGGGTGCTTAGGTGAGATCCGTTGCCGTAGCTCGGTCACTGGGAGTTTCTAATGTCTTGTGTTGTAATTACATTGATGGCGGATTCGGACATATGTTGAAACTTCTTAATTGGTGGCTGGCTCGTGTTTTTGCCACTGAAGGTCTCAAGATCTGGCTCTTGAGTGGGCGTTGTTGAATTTTGAATCCATGAATTGATAGTTCCGGTCTACTTTATGTCAACTGTTGTAGAATTCTACATGAAAAGGAATATCAAGTTGAGTTAATTTCGTATTATCCTCTTCACTTCGTATTTTTTGGGGGTAATGTTCCCTCTTGGAACCTTTGGGATGTTCTCATTCTTTTTGAAGACTTATGCTTCCCAGTGATTACTCAAATTAATGCAGATTTTACTTGGTTTTTTGGGCAGATCGGGTTAACAACTTTAATTATAGTAGAATCCTAATTCAGAAACGGGGTATAACAGACAATAAGGTGATCCTGCGGTTTCCGTAAATTGAAGTGAATGCCATCGTAGATATGCTTTATTTGTTTGTTGTATGAATGAGCCTCCTTCGATAAGCACCATCACCTGTTTCCTGAGTACTTGCTTTTCTTTTCAATCAGGTTCAAGCTTTAATTTCTGACTTCAAGAACTCTGCCTCTGTTCAACAACTAAAACGGTGAATTGTATTGGCCAGGCAAGTTAATGCCTACTTAAAAAGCAATTCATTCCATTAGTGTGCTTCAGTTTCATGTTCTTTTAATTGAATTTACATTTTCAAGTGGGGAAAATCCTAGGTAAAGCACTATCATGACTAGTATGTGAGATCTTCTAGCTGAGTGCCTCATATCCACCCGTCCGCTAGCGACTAAGGAGGAGCGGCATCTTTTCCTCCCCTGCCCGGGCTCCCATCCATCACTAGCTCCATTTAGTCCCCATGGAACCATCCGATCTAGAGCGAGCCTCAAACGAGATCTTTCTTCCTTTCATCCACTCCTTCAATCCGTTCATTACTCCGCTAGCCAGCTAAGCCAAAGCTAGCCTTCCTCCCGGGCATTCAAAGCAATCTTCTAAACCGACTTCGCAGTCTATTTTATCTCCCCCTCTCTCTCCAGCCGGGGAAGGTCAACTAATCTCTATCCAATGTTCTCCGCTCCTAGCTCCATTTCCGGAAAATGACGCGGAAGCAGCTGACCTAGGTGAACAGTAATTCATTTTACTTAGGAGATAGCACACTTAGAACAAGATCCTTATTTATCTGGTGCCTGTTTTGAGATCAATCTTATAGAAAAGTTCCATATTCTCTGATCATATCATTTGTTAACACAATGCTACCATTTGGAAACTTCATAATGACATGATGCCACATATCCAAAACCAGGTGAATTACTGATCTTTGACTAAGTATCCCTGTTTTTGCTCCTCGCATTTTTATCATTTTTATTCCTCTGATCAGTTGTCAATTTAAATGCAATTTGCTTAGCTGCTGACATGGTTTATTTCTGATATTTTGGGGCCAGGCTAAATGGTGTCCCTTGTCTGCTAATCAAATAAGTTTCTTAATGCAATTTCCTTTGCTGCAGTTCTAATATTTCAAGGGCAGTTAAATGAAGAACGGAGTCGTTGAGTGCAATGTCTGCCACTCAAGGCTCGTATCCCCTGCTACTAGACCTATATCAAAGGCATATGATCGACATAAAAGCAATGTATCGTCAAGGCAACGTGTTCTCAACATTCTGTTGGTTGTTGGTGATTGTATGCTTGTGGGCTTGCAGGTACCCAGCCATAGTGGATTCCTTCAGCTCTTATTTACAAAAGTACTTGGCAATTTTCCTCAGGCAATCCATAGCATATTGAACTCAAAGTAATGTTTTTGACTTGCATGAAGATATAAGTTATCTAATTGTTAAAGGATATGGGCTTATTTGTGATATCTACCAAATAGTAACCTTTCAGGAAGAGAAAATAAAGAATCATAAGCTCCTTGATGTTATCATTTAGTTTGTGATAGCTGCATCACGTTTTCATGCAGAACACTATACTATTCCTTTATGGTAGTTCCATAGGTTAAGATCCTTTGACTATATGCTTTTATTAGGATCTTACTGTGGCTATTTAATAAGACTGCAACTAGACACTCTATCTGCTGATCATTTAAGATGCTGATGTATCACACTGGTTTTTCTTTTGCCAGCCAATTCTAGTATATATGTCCAAAGTGGATGGAAAGTTCAACTTCAGCCCTATCAGTGTTAACTTTTTGACAGAAGCTGCAAAGGTTTTTTTTGCAGTTCTCATGCTTCTATTCCAGGTTTGTTTCAAAATTATGCTCTGACGTTGACTGCACATTGAGATATGAATGACATCCATTTTGATAGTCTTTAATTGTTTTAGCTCCACTTTCAAAATAGTAGGGGAAATAGATGTGGTCAGTGAGGGTGAGTGAAATGAAGAGAACAGACAGATGGGCTCTTCTGCTAGTTCTCCGAAGGTTTCCTACTTGTGATTCTTTGTTGCAGGCTAGACATCAGAAAGTTGGTGAGAAGCCATTACTCTCAATTGCCACATTCATGCAGGTAATCCTATCAATGGAGGAATTCCTTGCCTGGTGCTTTGTTGCCAATCTAACTTGCTTTAGGATGTGCTACTGCATAATCATACATTCTAGACAGAGAGTTTAGTGCATGCTGAGAAGTCAAACTTTTTCTTTGGCATTTTCTTGGAAATGTTTTGTTTTTAAGGTTCATGATATAGAAACTTATCTAGCTGTAAGTGAAGAGGAGAGGATAATCTATTCTACTATATAAAGGAAGAGTATGTATCCCCTTTGACAGCTATTATATTACATCACCTGAAATGTCCTTCATGGAATTGTTTCTAACGTTTAGCTCCATGGCAATGATGAATGAAGTTGTAATCTAAGCATTAACTCTCCTTTCCTCTCTTACCATTGTAAGGGCACAGAAATATATCAAACATCATGATGTGGAACACCTGTAATGTTATTTTTGACTGTAGCAGGATCTAACATGATGTCAAAAGGAAATCAGAATCATGTACAGGCCATGTTGAGTCTAGCATTACTGGGCAGGTCAATTCTAAGGCACCCAGGGTATGTAGAATCGAAGCCTAATGCCAAAATAGTGTGTTGGTGAAAAATTGATTGCAGGCCTCTAACGTACTTGGCAATACTAGAATGCAGCCATGGTGCCTTTCACAAATATTAAAATTACTCTTTTCTCTTGGCATTCTGATATATTAAATAATGTTTTGGTAAAAAAAGGTTAAATAATGCAGTTATGTATTAATTATAGGTAGGTAGACTGTAATGATTTTCTCTTTCCACGAATCTTTTGCATATTCTTTCATACTAGGGTCTGCATCCTCTATTTATTAATACCAACAATGTATGTATTCACTAGATAGGCACTTAAAATATGCTTCTGTGGATTCACCTATTGAAAGAGTCACTTTGTTGATTGGTTATTTGAGTTACTCTAACAAATTATATTTGTGAGATTGCTGGCAACTATGATTTTATCAGCAGTACGGCTACATTTGATTTCATTTAGGTATGGATCTTTGGGTAATACACCCATCATATCTATTGAATACAAAATTGATCTTCAAGTATGTCGATTGGTTAAAATCCAAAATAATATCCTCCATTTTATTTGATGCCTATGTATTCATTATTTATGTCTGTGGTTTTATAGACATATTTAATTAAGTAAAGTATGATAGATACATATTCCATCACACAGAATCAATGACCAATGCATATTTCCTCTTCCTCTGCAGAGATTATGCTGTGCATCTTGTCTTATACAATTTACATATGTTTTTCAGGAAGCCCGTGCCAACATTCTTCTTGCTGTTCCAGCCTTCCTATATGCTGTCAATAATTATCTGAAGTTCACTATGCAGGTAACATTCCACCTATATATTTCCATAGAAATTTATGCAAATTTCTCTTTCTCTAACACACTGAACCCAGCTCTGCCCCATTTTGCTTTCCTGCATCATTTCTGATAGGCAATTAGGCATATGACTCTTGAAATAGCTTGTACAGTTTTGGGAAAACTGTGTGCTTTTATAGTGCTTGTCATTTTATCGGGTTTTGTATAGGATAGTGCTTAATTGGATTGCAATTCTTAGATTTGATAAATTCATAATGGATATTTCTCTTGTATTATGAAGTGATCCTTTATGAAATCGGTGCAGGCCTTTAGTTTCATCCCTGGTAGTCAGGTAGAGAATGTGAGAGGGAGCTTCCATAGAGAAGGCTTATTTAGTGCCATGACGGTCAGAAATAAAAGCAAGTTAAATGAATAGTGTGAGACTTGTTGGATAAGATTAGAATAATAATAGAACCAGAAACTGATTGGATTCTTCTGGTTTCCATCTACAGATTGCTGCTTCTGCATGGAAGAAGTTTTTTTTGTTTATGTTCTTTCAAATTTTGGCTTATTTCTTTTGATGAATTAATAATTTCCACAATTTCTGTAGCTGTACTTCAATCCTGCAACAGTGAAGATGCTGAGCAACCTGAAGGTATTTTAAAAAAAAAATTAGATTCCTCTTCCTTTCTTTTACTTGTTATCATGCCTCTGTAAGATATGAATTATCTCACAGAAAAAAGTATGATTCATGGATTTGGTTTGATAACTAATCTGATTTTGGCAGATTATTATCAACACTTCACTTTTCCAGCTCAATTGCACATAGCAGCTGATTTAACTTCTGTTCTTTGGTCTTACCCTGTCAAAGAAAAGGGCAGCAGTTTGTAAAGGCATATATGAATTTACATGGTCATGTAGTTTTAAGATATCCCGAAATTGTTGAAAGGGTAGACTATTTTCTGAAAAGGTTTGGACAGTCTTTTGAAAAATATACAATTGATCCAAAATTCTGTAAATCTAATTTCAGTCAATCTAATTTTTTATATGCCTTTGTGTCTCTGAGGTATTCTTCTTGAAGCCAGTTAGTGGGAAACTCTTTAAGCATAATGGTTGACATAGGACTAGCCTCTATTAAAGAATCAGTGTCTTGGATGTAGGAAAACATCTTTTCCTAGTATTTTTTTTCCCACTTTATGCTTTTACAGACATTTCTTTCATCTCATCCTTCTTTGTAAAACTTTTTGCTTTTTACAGGTTTTGGTGATTGCTATCTTGCTGAAGATAATAATGAGACGCAGATTCTCCATAATCCAGGTTAGGTCCTTACTACTGGTCCATTGGATCTCTCTTCTCACATAATTCTGAAGCTTTTTGGAACTTTTGGGACTAGAAAATGTGGCTGAAAGCACTATACTTTTTCTTGTTGATATGCCTGGGCCTCACTAATCTTGATTTTTTACAGTGGGAAGCTCTTGCTCTATTGCTTATTGGTATAAGTATAAATCAACTGCGATCCTTGCCAGCAGGCTCTACTGCTATGGGTCTTCCTGTTGAAGCGGGTGCATATGTATTGACTCTTATATTTGTAAGTAGTTTATTGTATAGTTTAATGTTACCTTTTTTTGATAAGCATATCCTAATATTACCTGGTGATCAGAATGAATTGACCATAACTGCAGCCAATGCTATTGCAATATCAGCAGCTCCAATGCATGTCATTTTGGACATTGTTTTCCAAATGTTGATTGTTGTCTTTTCTCTGGCCATGCAGGTCACAGTTCCTTCCATGGCTTCTGTCTTCAATGAGTATGCACTGAAGAGCCAATTCGATACAAGCATTTATCTTCAGGTGATTTATCTAGATGCATATAGTGATGAGATGACATCATGAGGTTATGTGGACTAGGCGATTTAAATAGCTATAAATTCTTGGATCAATTCTTCATTTGCACTTTGCCACCAGATCCTTTATGATGCCATGAATATCTGTTGAGGTTTGAGTTGGTTTACCATTTAATTGGATGCGAATAATTCTGTTTGAATTATAATCATTCTTGAGAAAATTCTCTTCTCGCTGAAAAAGCTGAAACCCTGTGCAGATGTGGTGTTTATATGGTCTTTTCTTGCTTTGAAATCAAACCATGATTTTCTAGTGAATGGGACAATGCCAATAACAATATTTATATTTTTATTATAAAAGTCAAAAGAAAAATGCATATTAAAGTAGAATGTGTTGCAGACCTGACAATTTTGAATGAAACTGATTTTTGGAAGTTTTAAAGGATCTATTTGAAGGATTTTTTCAAGTTACACTAAGATATCATTTTTCTCCTGTTGTATGTGGAAGTAGTTCTGAAGCTCAAGTATTCTGATTCTTTGCTGCTTCGCCATAAGTGACACCGTCGCTGAAGCAATTTACTAGATCACCTGCACATTGTATTTATTAATGCAATGTCAATTTGCAGAATTTGTTCTTGTATGGATATGGTGCTATATTCAACTTTCTAGGGATTGTAGGATCAGCCATTATCAAAGGTACATTAACTAGTGAAGCATATTTTCTGAGATGGCACTCCTATTCTGTTTATTTTACTCTATAAGATGTATATATTGTGGTTTGTCCTCCAGAAGCATCTAGAAGTTAGTTATTTTGGCATTTGTGCAGCTCCATATGAATGAAAAAAAAATTCTGTCATTTGGTTGGTTCATCTGCATGGACTTTTTCTCCTCCACTTGAAGGATGCTTTCTATAAAAAATATCTTAATTTTTTTCATATTAATTTTTTTCAGGACCAAGCAGCTTTGATATTTTGCAAGGACATTCAAAGGCAACTATGCTGCTGATATGTAATAATGCAGCTCAGGGAATCTTATCCTCCTTTTTCTTCAAATATGCAGGTGTTTCCATTTTGACAGTTGTGTTTCTATTTAGAGTCAAGTCTAATTCAAGGCAAACATGTTCCATTCCTATATATGCTATCACTGACCACTGTTATTACTGAGCAGATTGGAACACTCTTCTAGTGATTTCTTTTGGCTATTTTTCTTATTGAATATTTCTATGGTCTTATGCAGATACAATTTTGAAGAAGTACTCATCAACTGTGGCAACAATCTTCACCGGAATTGCATCTGCTGCACTATTTGGTCACACACTGACCATAAACTTCATTCTAGGAATTACCATTGTTTTCATCTCAATGCACCAGGTGATTCAAATGGAATGGTCCATGATCAAATTATTTAGAGAAATGTATTAATTTTATTTCACAAACTTTATATTTATCGATCCTTTGCCTCCTTATTTCTTCAGTTCTTTTCACCCCTTTCTAAAGTCAAAGATGAGCAACAGAATGGAATGCTGGAATTAGTCGATGCAGATGATGAACGGAGGTATGTGCTTATGATATGACCTGTTAATTTTGATGCAACTTTGTGTTTATGGATGGGGAAACTAACCAAATAAGTTTTGGCTGCTTACTCTGGCCAGAAAATTTGGAAATTTTGTCCCATTTCTCTTTTCATATATTACTTTGGTTCTGTGTTCCTTGGGCAGTTCTTACCTGTCAATTGTTTCATTCAAACTGATGGTAAGATTAGACCTTGAACTATGTTGGTTATGCTGTGCCTCTACCAGGTCAAGGGACTCATTTATAAATATGGCAGCTGGTGCAAATGATGAGGTGCAAAAAACGAACTTGTTTCTTCTATAATTACAGCACATGCACCAATGCCTTATTTTTGCATTTTAATGTGTGTTATTTTCAATGTACGAGCTCTCAGGCTAGTCATCGTGTGAGTTCTGACGATAGGCAACCACTTCTTCCCCGATGAAGTCATTTCAGGTATGTAATTTAAATGGACAGATTGATAAATGCTTTTACTGTTAGCAAGTTGGTGGCAGAATGGAATTTTATTTAATATTTTATCTTTTGAAATAATTCATATGATTTTCAGAAACAAGTATGAATTCACCTGACTTCTTGAACAAGCTGTAATTACAGATTGTCTCAATGCTACTTTCTTTGGCTTTATTTCTTGGTTTGGTTTCTAAATGAATCTCGTAATGGGTGAATGGTGGAAATGGTTGGAAGTCTTTCAACGAGGTTTGGGCCTTTCATGATTTATATCAGGGCATTCAACTGTGATTGCCAGACACTTTTGTAACATGAAAATGAGAGGATCTATATCCTTTTTGTGGTCAGGCTTCCATCTGTTGTAATTTTAGAAGGAAAAACTGAGTTATTTGTGGGTAACAGTTCAATGGTTATACAGTTATATACTGTGGACAACCAGCCAATTTGAGTAGTCAAGTGAGAAGGTCACTCAATCCTGATCATTGACAGCATGGAACTGCTGAGACTAACTGCATAGGATGGTTCCACCGAGGTGGTTGGAACCATATGTCATTTTAGACATAAGTAATACTTGCTTCTCTGAATGTCCTGCTTCATAGTAGGTGAGACAATCTTTTTGTTATATTGATTTTGACTGTCTGTTTTCCTTCAACGACATGTTTGTTTTTGGCAGAGGTAGCGTGGGAATTGGAGTAAATACCCGGGCCAGAATGGAATAAAATAAGATTTGCTCGAGTGGGAGAAGTACTATCCTTCTTTAGGATCCTTTTTGCAGTTTTGAGAATTTCCTTGCCATCTCAGTGCAAGGAGCTCAGAGTATACAGATGATGCTGATGATGAAAACGGGAACAGTATAGATAGGAGATAGTATTTTGAAGGAAAACCACGACTACACAAACTCGAGATTGTTTACCTTCTTTTATATACGATCATCAGAGTTTCTTGCCCCTTTCCAACCTTTGTCCTCTGTTTCACTTTCTGGGGATCAAACTACACAGGGAAGCAACCGGTTTGTGCTATTTCGTGTAGTTTCTGGGTCGGACCTACTGAACTGCAATCCTTACATCGCAATATGTAAGGCTTTTATTTCCTTTGTATACTCAAATGTATGACTTCCAGGGGTTAAATGTTCAAATGTGGAAATATATGGATGAAAGGATTAAATTGCTGTTGTACGCAACAAATTTCGAGTCTTGATAAGGACGCGATAAAAGTTACGACAAAATCAACTTTAATACAAGTGCTTCTTTTTTGTTTGAGTGGGTACCCGATATATTATTACTATTAATTTTCTTTTAATTGCGCAAATATCCAGGTGATGAGGTGACAAGTTGTGATTGGCTTCAAATTTTTTGGTTTCTACAGCTGTTTAGTTAATTTCTCTGTTAAAGTTCCATGGTAATTTGATGGGGGGACTGTATTGATGTACACAAAAAGGGGCTGAATAGGGACTTAATTGGTGTGTAAAAGTTCAAAATTAATGTATGAATGATGAAATTGGTGTGCCAATAACGGGATTGATGTACAGAAGGCTTAAATTTGATGTATAGACTAACGAAATTGACATGCAAACTGGCGAAATTAATGTGCAAAATTAGACAATGACTAAAGCGATGGTCAATGCACCTCTCAAGATTGAAACAGTGTATACTCTTTTATTTTTAATCGACTATGAAATGACACACAACGAATTGCCCCAATTTATCAAATGCCTACTGGACCCATAAACCACGAGTCCACGGTTTACAGGTTCGGTATCTGGTACGATCCCTATTCCGGCCAAGGAATTACGTCCGCGCGTCGTCGTCCTCTTCACCCCAGCTGCGCGTAGATTCTCTCTCTCTCCTCCCTCATCTCTCTCTACCTACTCTAAATCAATTAGTTTGACTTGGTCATTTCTTCTGCAATTCAGCACTCTCTATCAATCTCCGTACTGTTCATGGCTTCTGCTGCTACCACGACCACTCTCAGGGCCGCCCAACCTGCTTCCACCTCTAGGCCCCCCAAGAACCCTAACGCCAATCCTCCTCCCGACCCCCCAAATGCAAACCCTAACCCTATCCCCGACTCTAACCCTCTCTCTGCAGCCGCCGGGTCGGACCCCTTGGCGCCGACGCCCGATGAGGTCGCCCTCTCCCGTGCTACCCACCTCACGCGCCCGGAGGTCCTCCGGCTCCGTTCCCGCCGGCTGAAGCGGCTCGCCCGATGCTACCGCGACCACTACTGGGCCCTATTGGAGGAGCTCAAGGTCCAGTACAGGGAGTATTACTGGGAGTACGGCGTCAGCCCCTACAAGGAGATGCACCCCGCGTCCGAGGAGTCGCGTGAGCCCAACCCGCAGGATTTGGAGTACTCGGGCGACGACCCACACAGCAATCCAAACCACAAGAATAGCATCGCGGCCGCCGGGGCAATTGGTAAGGGTGATGCGGAAGCAAAAAGCAACAACCCGAGATGCGCTTTTGTCGGGTGTAAACTCAAGGCCATGGCTTTGACCAGCTTCTGCCATCTTCATATACTCTCCGATTCGGAGCAGAAGCTATATAAGCCCTGTAGTTACGTAATCAAAAGGTACTCCTTTTCCACTTCGATTTCCTCATTCTCTGTCGTTCTCTGATTAATCTTTTAGATTATGTTAGCAGAAATTGTGCTTAAGTTTGCAATTGGACTAATGATAACATCCATGCAGATTCATGTTATGTATATCGTTCTTGTTTATGCTTTTATTAAGTTGTGTGTCTGCTCATATGTCTGTCGACTGTTGAAGATGGTTCCAATTGTTTTTTTTTTCCCTGTTACCTCTTGTACTGTTGAGAGAAGTAGAAAGTTTCTGAAGGGCTGAAATTCTGTTCATAAGTTGCTTTTTCCGACAAGCTCCTTAAAAAGGTATTTGGTTTGGTTGAGCAGGGGATGGTCGTAGTATTTACTGTGCTTGACCCAACTGAAGTAATCTTGAAATTAGTTGCTGAGTGTATAAAGAGAAAGGGGCGAATGTGCTAGATTAACCCTGTCATGGAGTATATAAATATGCAGTTGCAAGAGGTACACTGGCCTATGAAATACTGTCATTCTTGAAGGAATTGACAGCTATATCTTTTGGTAGTCAAACAAATGTGTTGGTGAAACTGCAATAGTGGTATTTACCAAGCTATGGATTCACGCCATCAGACTGGTATTAGTTATATTGTGTGTAAGGAAGTTTTTTGTAGTGAAGACTGTTTCACTGTTTACAAGTTTACTTTTCACGCCATTAAATACAATGATTGATTCTTTGATCTTGACTATACAAGAATTCTTTATCAATGAATGACTGATGTCACATGTTTGATCTTGTAATGATTGTCCATTGCTTAGCTCACTCTAGGATTTCAGAAATATTGGTTCAATCAAATCCTGATTTTTGACATAGCCTGTTGGTTTTCTTTTGCTTTCAATTTGTTTTGAAATCTATTAGCTATGGGCCAACAGTTAAATATGCCGTCATAAGAATATGCAGCTTGAGCCCATATCATGTCTTGAGCTGATGTTTTTTAGATTTCCAGTACTCTCAGAGCTACTTCTATTCTTAATTAATTGGATGTGTTTGATATAGTGCTCAAGCAGGACCTATAACATGTGGGAAGCCAATTATGAGATCCACTGTTCCTTCTCTTTGTGCGGTCCATTTCCAGAAAGCTCAGAAGCATGTTACTCGGGCCTTAAGGAAAGCTGGTCTTAATGTTGCCTTATCTAACAAGCTTGCTCCAAATTTCCACATCATAGTGGCAGAATATGTAAAACAGATTCAGACGAGAAGAAGAGCCGCCCGTGATGCAAGTGAAGTTATGGTTGAGGTCAAGGAAGAAACTGCTAGCTAACCCTTGGAATTAGCATTTTCAGATCATAAAAGAAGGCTTTTGATAAGTTCTCCAACATACCATAAGGTGAGATAGAAACATATAATTATTAACCTTGAGGATATATAGCTCACATAAACAGTACGCCAAGATGATTCTGTTATCACACTACTAAAAACTTTATAGTGTATACTTATCATAGTATCCGATATTTGAATTGCCACGAGTATTTGAACAGTGCAGAAGCACTTTCCTTTAGAATTCCGTCTTCCTGCCAAAAATGTCAACCTTGTGGCTGTCCTTATTGTCTGTGTCAAGTGTCTTTGGGATTAAGTCAGAATCTGGGCTTGACTTTTTCTCTGAGACTCTTATTCCCTGATAGATTTGAAGATACGTTGAATTTTAGAGAACAAGTTAAAGTGCAGGCTAATCGTAAGCCATGCATTATGAGATGATTTCAACATTAATAGATTTATCTCTAGTACATGTCAAAAGTATTGGCACCAATGCTCCGTCTCCATGCTTAAGTTTTAAATGCTTCATCAGAAAGATCTTTAAGCCTTCCTGCTTTATTCCTTTGTCCAGGTTTTCTCATTGCACTGGAACAACAGACAGGAGGAGTTGGATCACATTCTCAAACAAATACTAGCTTTTGGTTGTCTTAGGTGATTGGAAAATGTGCATAGAAGAGACAATAGCAGCTGCTTATATAGGGATTTGAGTTTCCATAATCTTTCCTTCCGCTTCGTTAGATTTGAATAAGTGTAGCGCTGGTTTTCTGGATTGTTGTCTCCACCATGTGTTACATGCTCTCGGCTCCTGTAGCTCTTGCATTTGTATTTATTTTCCGTTTAGAAAAGTAAAAAGAAGATTTTCCTGATACGGAAATCCCAGTATCATGCGCTCTTGCCCACTCTGTTAATGGCCTATGCTCTTTCTTTTGCTTGGCAAAGGCCATATTGTTCCAGGTGAAAGCTTCTTAGATCATGAGCTTGAAGGTTATTTGATTGCGGAATATCCAAGTTTATCTGCCATCCTCAATGTATGACAACATATTGACAGTGTTTACTACATTTCGAATTTCTGCATGAGAACTGCATGTAAGGAAACCCAGTTCCATTAAAATTAGTGAGCCACTATTGTTACAGATTTTTCTCCGTTCTCTATGGTATGTTGATGGCTGTGAGTGCAGCTTGCGCTTGTGCCATGAGAGGGATACCAAATTGTTTGTGAAACTGGACTGCAAAATATGGCAGTCAGCTGTAATGTTTGCAGATAGGGCAAGCAATTTGTAATGTATTGTGTTTAAACGGTCAACGTTAAAAGGCACTTAACCCATACCTATGCTTGATACACTTAATTTGTATAATTAAATATATCCAAATGTATATGAATATGTTAATCATGCATGGACATATTTAACATGTTTAATATGATAATAATAAAAATTGATTAAAATATTTATAATATGGTTATACTAATAAGATGATCCATTATAACAAAATCTCGCTTTTCTAATGGATATTTCCGTTCCAGCATGATAGACGAAAATTTTCATGTGTAAATCCAACAGAAGGTGTTGATGGAAGATTTTTGTGAGAGAATTTTATTGTAAGACATTTGTTGAAATTTTTTTGATGGAACACTCACTAAAGATTTTGCGTAAGATAGTTCTCAGGGTAAAATCAATTGAAAAGTTTCTGTCAGACACACTCTAAGGGAAGTATGTTGGAAAACGTTTTCAGTAGAGAATTTCGAAGGGAAATCCATCGCAACATCCATTGACAAAATGCGACAGACATTGCTCATGGAAATCTGTCGAAAATAAATTATATATAACATTGCATGACACTATTTACATCGTTTTTCATGGCAGCCCTTGCCTATGTGCTTTCTCTCCACGAGCACCTTCTCGCGATTTCTTACTGCATCTTGCATTGTTCATCTTGTCTTTTTGTTTGGCATTTCAACTTATGATAAGAATGCTTCACTCTTTGTTGTCTTTTGATGTAAAAAAATGCATTTAGTTGAAAAAAATAATCTTAGCATTGTTAGCATTTAAGATGACGTCATTGTAATGATTAAGATGATTGTATGTTAGTGACGTATTTATTTAGTGTTATAGTTGCTTCACTCTCCAATTTCTCTTGATTGGTGCGGCCATTACTTGACGACTTCTTTACCTTATTTTCATCTAGAGGGTACTATTAGATGTCTATGTTTGAAATGTCACATGCACGGTCAACTTTTGATCCTCGGCAAGATTAGAAGTCATATGTGTAAGTGGGGGGGTTCAAGAATAACTATTGGTACTGGATGGATCATGGTGAGCAAAGGCCATCTATTTATCATTATAGGCATTATGTTGACTATGGTAGTCCTACTCCTTCCTCTACAAATTAAGTCTGATGCATCAATACATGTTGGTGATTTTCAATGCTGCTATATAACATTTCAGTCCTAATTTCCATTATGTTAGTCTTGAATATGAAGATTTTTAAAGTCTTCTAGACCCATTGATGTGGACCTCTTATCCTGCTACATATACTTACGAGAAATAACCCAACAAAAATTGTCAACAGTTTCATGATATGATATAAAAGTTAAACAAACCATTATATATGGGGTGTAATGAACATTCATCTTCGTCTCTTGCAATGCATTTAATGAGCATCAAAGTAGATTGGAATAATTTTATTGATGCAATGAATGGGATAATCCTTGTAATGGATGAATGCACTTCATCCAATGCCACTATCCCAAAATCATTTTATGAAGCCAAGAAAGTGGTGTTGAGATTGGCGCTTCCATATCAAAAGATAGATTATTGCTCAAATGGTTGCATGTTATATTATAATGATACAAGCAATTAGCATAGTTGTATAAAGCTAAAATGGCTATAGTGTTTCTCAAATGTTTGTTCTATAACACGTCAAGATATAAGGCTTGACTAGTGAATAGGAATAACAAAAAGCTAGTTCCATTGAAGATGATACATTATATGCTTTTGTTTCCATAATTGAAAAGGCTTTTTGCATCCATGAGTTCAACACATCATATGAGATGGCATTTTGATAACAAAATACTTCATAGAGTAATGTGTCATCCTTTTAATGGTAATGCATGGAAGGAATTTGATTGTATGTATCTTGATTTTGCTGTAGAGCCTCAAAATGTCAGACTTGGGTTACGTGCAGATGGATTCTCTCCATTTAGCCAAAGTTCATCGCCATATTTTTGTTGGCCAATAATTGTTACACCTTACAATTTTCTTGTATAAATGTACATAACATCTCCATTCATGTTCCTACCATGCATAATTCTAGGCCCAAGAAATCCCAGATAAGGTAGCAATGTGTTCTTGCAACTACTCATTGATGAATTGCATATTCTCAAGAAGCTAGGTGTAAGTACATACAACGTGTTGGTGAAGGAAAATTTTTTGTTGAGGGCTGCTTTAATGTGGACTGTGAACAACTTCGCTGCTTATGGAATATTATCAAGTTGTTCATTTGGCTTACCCTCATTGTATGGGTTATATCAAAGCATTTCGGCTATGACATGGTGGTAAGTACTATTGGTTTGATTGCCATCATCAATTTTTAGATGTGAACCACCGTATTGACGAAATGCCATGAATTTCAAGAAGAGAAAAGTAGAACTAGACCTAGTACCACCGTCATTCACATCTAGACAAGTATGAGAAGTTGTTTTTTATTTTCCCAAAGTCCACAAACATGGTCCAATTGGTACATTGCTTGGATTTGGATCCTACCATAACTGAAAGAAGCTAAGTACATTATGTCAATTACCTTACTTGAAAGATCATGTCCTTTGAGGTAATTAGATGTTAGGTATATAGAGAAAAATATTTTTTACTATATTTTCAACATTGTTATGTATGTAAAAAATAATAGTAAGGATAATATCAAGGCTTGAAAATATTTACTTGAATATTGTTGGCAATCAGAGCTTCATCTTGTTGAGAAAGAGAATGGTAATTGAATCAAATCAAAAACAAAATGTGTACTCTCACCCGAACAAAGAAGAAACATACTTAATTGGATGAGAGAACTTCGTATGCTGAATGGAAATTCATCCAATTTTTCATGAAAAATTGAAGGTGATAATGAGAAGTTCATCAGGTTGAAAAGTCATGACTATCATACCTTCATGGAGCAATTTGTGCTGCTTATTTTCAAGAAACTACTTAATCATATATAAAAACCCTTAGTTAAACTAAGTAAATTCCTTAAAATTTTGTGCTCAACAATATTATGCCATGAAGAACTTGACAAGATGGAACAAAACATCTTTGTTATCTTCTGTAAGTTGGAAATGATCTTCCCTTTCGCTTTTTTTTAATTATTATTGGATGGAGCATCTCCCATTCATTTGATACTAGATGCTTGCAATGCTTGTTTGGTATAATTTAGATGAATGTATCTATTTGAAATGTATGACTTATACATTCCTATTCTCTTATTTCAAAATATACTTTTTAACAATTCAAATATTGACCATACATTTTGTTTATTTTATTATTTTTAAATATTGTTTTATAGATATATTAGGAAACTAAAGTGCTCAATTAAACATAAATATAATATTGAGGGATCCATTTGCAATGTTACATTTGTTTAAAATAGTAAATTTCTGCTAATACTACTTCCAATCACATGTTCTCACAATGAGCCTATAGTTTCGCATAACGATGATGGTGGAGTTCATTTCTAGGCATTATCATCACTGTTCATTTTTAGTCAACCTAACTAAATATCAGGAGCTCATAAGAAAACATGGTTGAATGATACTAAAATGCCTCTACTACTTTGCATGATCTCTTTAATTGTAAAGAAGTTAAACCATTTTTACAGTATATATTTATCACTTTATTTTATAATACTTAACTTTTACGTAAATATATCATCAATAATATATTTAGTAATATCAAATATGTAGAGCATTTCATGAACAATTCCATATTAATAATGAAACTACAAGTCAAGCAATTGAAGTCAATTTTGCGTAGTGGTTTTAGAAATATGTGAGTTATGATTCACAATAATTATTCATGTCATTGATTACTTTTGATACATGATATGCACTAAAGTATATTCTTATATATGTGGTAAATAATGCATAATAACTAATATCAATTATAGGTATCTGATCTTGTCAATAGAGTAACCAATAAGTTATTGCAAGACTTGGCTTGAGGACCCAATCAATAAGTGATGACATGGTAGCACTATTTTGTTAATGAATACATGTTCCTCACATGTAACTACAATGTTGGAAAAAATGCAATCAATAGTGGAGTTTGGGTTAAGAGTACATATGATGGTACTAGTGACAAGTTTGATTATTTCGGTGGGTTACATGAAGTGATACAAGTACAATATTGTGGATTAGAAGAGCATCAAATGATCTAATTTAGATGTGATTGGTTTGACCCAACACCACAACACATTACTCGAACAACACCTTCAAATTACATCATAATTAAGATTAAAAGTAATTGTAGTTACCAAGCATACGACCCTTTCATAATTGTGAGAAGTTGTCAATAGGTGTATTATCTACAATATTTAGGTTGTATATGAAGTAAGATAAATTGCTTGACAGTTATCAAAACTAAAGAAAACAGTAGTGTTCAAATTGAAAATTCCTTGGTATTGGCATATCAAAATGATGAGACTTTACATTCAATACTTGTACCATCCAATTAATAGTTGATGATTTAGTCGACAATAGTAATTCGCCAAATCATGTCTACGAAGAAGAATAGTATGGGCAACTAGTGGGCATGATAGATGACATGGACAGTGAAGATGATATTAATGATGACGAAAATGATAATGATGAATGTGATAACAAGGTAGATAATTAATCATTTACATAGGTAATATTGGTAAGCTTTTATGTTTGTTTTGTGAGTAGGTGTTATTGTTTTTAACATTTTATGAATTTGATAAAATTGCAATTTGACCTCAGTGAATAAGGGTGAAAATTAGTTATATCACTTAATTAAGGAACTTAAGTAATAACTTTATTTTTGGTTTAATTAAAAGTGATAATGATCCTTGCAATAAGTGATAACTAGGATTTAGGATTAACAAAAATTAATTTAAGAATTTGGCAGGTCATGAGATTATCAAGAATTGGGTATTTACATATCCGTTAACACTTTAATTAACAATTTTTTCATTTTTATTTCATAATTAACATTAATTACATAATATTTGCATTTTAATTTCTTTTATAATGTTTTTGTTCAGTTTGTAAAATTAGAATTTGAAAATAATTTACCAATGCAATTGTAATTAGGCTATATGTTTTTAAAATCATGATCTTAAAATAATTTACAGAACAGTTGCATTATCATTAGCATACATCTTCGCTTCATGCAAAATGTGGTTTCCTTCTCTATCAAAGACTCTCACTAGATGTAGCTTCTATAAGATGACATTGTTGCCACCCATCTTTGTTAGGTTTCTTTTAAGTTTGTCGCCCATTTCTCCTTCAACACTCTCCTTTTACAACATTTCTTCTCACAGCTACTGACTTGTCTAGCAACTTCTCGACGCAATGTGAACCTCCAAAGGCAGACATTGGCTCTCAGACTTGACGAAACATTGAAGGTATATGTTCTACTAGTTCGCCCATTTATGTTTGATGAAATGTCAAAGTAGAGGTTGCCTTAATTGGTTGAAGCAAATGTAGGCTTTCATTAATATATGTTAGGATGGATGTCTATTATGTGGATATGTGTGATGTGTTCCATCTGAACACTAACTATTTGTGATTTGTTGCGATTTTGTCATTGTTATCTTGTTGGGTATTTTGTGTTGAGTTGTATTTGAACATTGGCTATGTCTTCTTTTATGTGCTAGGTTGCCATGAGCTGATACTGCCATATTGTGTATTCTATCGGCTGTCTATTATTTTTCACCTATTATTGTGGTTTGTTGTTTGTTATTGGACTACTACTATCTGTATTCTAATTTGATAGATAACGCTTTGTTGTTGGGCTATTGTATACTGCTCCATTTTCTATTGTTCTATTTCATAGGAGGTTTGATGCTTTGCTACTTTATTGTTGGTCTGTTTTTGAACACAGTCTGATTTTGTTCTCTCTTTGTGTTGGTATGATGTGTGTTGATGCTATTGGAATACTACTATCTATGCTATGCTTTGCTAGGCTTTCTTGCCTATCTTCTCTACTATCTTTGTTGTTAGGCTTTCTTGTTGGGCAGTATGCACTTGGTTTGTTGTTGGGTTGAGGATTTGATTTACTATAAATGGTGGAGTATATACAGGCATAGCCCATTTTGCAACAAATTAGGCTTCCAAGCATAGTATGTTGTTCAAAACTTCACAATTTTAGGTGCCATATTTTTCAGATGCCTAAAAGGAAGGGAGGGAGTTGTAGCAATTGTCCAGATGTGCATAAGGATGATAGTGACTTTAGTGGAACAGATACGCAGGCATAATATGAGAAGAGAATCACCAAAACATTCGAAGGCAAGAAAATCATGGTGACTAAAGAAGCTTCTTGGTTAGAGAGAGTCGTTATGGGTAATTTTTTACCAAAGTTATTTCATACGTAACTTAATATCACTCATATTTTATACGTTTTAAACTTATGTACATATATATTTACTCAACTTATAAGAGCAACTTTGGATATTAATCATTATATTAACAGAAATTAACATTATATGAGTATTAATCTAACTCCAATGATGCCCTAATGGCTTGATGCCACACTCAGTGACCAATAATCTAGGACATGATTTTGAGAGAATCCTAGAATTTGAGTTCAGCCATTAATTGGTGATTTCAACATAAGAATGATGTCTGACTAGGTTATACTATTTTCTATATTTCTGTAACGGAAACGAAAAAAGATTTGACAAGTAGGTCAAACAGTCACAATATTGATTGCAATTGGTGCCATTACAATGATCATTAGACACACAACAATGAATAAATAGTTATAAATCTAATGTTAGTTGGATTACATTTTGCTAGAATTCTTTTTCAGATCGATTTAGGCATCTAAACATTTATTGGTAAATTATGTAGTCATTTGAGACATGGGAGATGATTAAGATGATGGCCACTACAAGGATAACAATGGTGAACGCAATGTCCTATAGCCTATGACAATGTCCTAATCATCCTCCATATTTATTGTATATACGGCTTAGATATATCTAAACTAATGGGACATATTAAGTATTAAAATAATTTTAGGTATATAAGACAATTGATTTCGACCACCTATTGTGTTAAAATTTTACATGTATCTCACAAGCTTACCAACATTATTTAATAGCGCTTAATGAGCTTATGTATAAACTAGTGGGCTCTATTAGTATTGTTAAAAGGACGATCCGATTCGG
>CXYZ01002153.1:269267-288728 GCA_900006705.1 Sonneratia caseolaris
CGGTTACAGGCCAGATTAGGAGTGGTCCAGGCCGATTTTGGGTTTGGATAGTTCAATTATAGGCTAACCTGGCCATTTAACATCTCTAGGCTCTATCCACCTAGTGACAATAGAAATGCATAAGCTCAACAGCAAGATAATTCATTTTATAAGGGGAAATTACTCAAAAAATAAAGATTTTTTCCGGTTTTCCAAAAAATATCTTTAACTTTCAATATTTTTTTACTTTTTTTCTGTTTTCCAGTTTACTTTTTTTAACAAAATTCCACACGTATAAACGACGTTAAGTTTTTTTGTTGACGGCTAGCATGGCACGTCCTTATTTTGGATGCATTTGATATGTAGCAACTTACAAATAGTGATACGTATTAAAAATATATTAAATCATCACCGCCACGGCATCTATTAATAAAAAAAGTTATTACAGTTAATACTTATATTATTTTATGAATAAATTATTCAAATATCATATATAAATAGATTAATATAGAATATCATCCATATTTTAGAGAATTTCATTAATCATCACGATTTTCTAGCAATTTTCCATTTCATAAATTACTTTTTTTTTTTTTACTTTCTCAACCACTTCATGGTATGTCTTATGCCCGTTTTGAAATGAAAAATGCTTTTTGCATTAAACAAGTGCAGAGTCCGACCGAACTGATTGTGAAACAAAGTGAGAGAGGACGTTTCGAATAAGATCCCATCACTATATGGTATCGTAGAAAAGGTACTCTTATTATAGCCATGTTTGATTTGATTTGACTGATTCAATAAATACAAAATAAAAACAACTCAAACCGGTCCCACCGTATTTCACTTGGGATTAATATGTTTAAGGCTTTGATCTTCGTTGGCATCATTTTTCGTATTCGTTATTGCACTAACAAGGGTTTACGTACATTGGATATTTACTATCCACAAAAAAATGTTTACATGCATAGCAACGTATTGATGAAATAAATTTGTTGATAAAAAGCTCCAGTGGTAAATTTACTTCAACGAATTTATGGTATTATGATATGTAGGCAGTAGGCACATGATGCGCATAGTTAGTGGCACGTATAAAAAGAAAAAAATTCCGACTTATCGCGAGCAAAAGATACACTAAAGAAAAGGGGGGGAAAAAGGATAACACTAAAATTTCCCACGTAATAGCTTTTTCTATTATTTTTTTAAAACTCAATTATTTTTTGTTAAATTTTATAAAATTCAATTAAACTATGGAGAAAAGATAGAAGTATAGAAACATGTGTAGTAGCTTTTTTGTTTTTTGGTATAACAATTATGATTAAGAACCAAATGCATTATTATCAATATAAAGTCACCTCTATGCAATAAAGAGTATTGTAATATAGTACTTTATTTAAAGAAAATAGATAATAAATTACCTAAATTGATTTGGTCGTAATTTTGTATCTGATTCAATTCTAAGTTAGCCATGGGATGTTGTCAGGGTTGCTAACATCATTTTCTTTGTGCAAGTGCTGCTCATGACCCTATTTGAGTAGTTAGTACGCATATCCTTTTTATTATTCGTTAAATAATTTTAAAAGGGAAAAATACCATTTTTATCCTCAATCCTTATAACTTTTATCAATTTTATCATAATTTTTTATTATCATTCTTATTCTTTACCTTTCCATTTTGTTGCTTCGGTTCCGATATTAACTTTTCTGTTAAATAATATTGACATGAGTTTTTGTACCAATAAGAGATTACCACATGTTAATTTTGATTCCAATATTCTAAATCTATTAAAATTATAATAGAAATCTTATATTAACCTTTTTTGCCTCCGAATTCTATATGTTTTAAAATAATTTTTTTATTATTATATGATTTTATAATATATTTTAATTTTAATTTTAATAATTTATTGATGTGATATTTAACGGTATCATTTGACATGACATATCAGCAGAATTTGGCTGGAGCTACTTTATTGATTAGGGTATGTATCACAATGAGAAGAAACTAAGACAATAGTTCTTCAAAGTCCTTTTTCTATTCCGTCTCCAACGTCAATGTCATTCCTCTTTCCTTCATTCTTGTTCGTTCTCTCCTGTAACAACAGCTCGAGAGCTTTTTCTTGATTCTTTCTATGTGCATACCCAGTTAAGGCTTGAGGAAAATCAGAGCATGCAGCAATCAGAGTAATTGGGGCTAGACACGACTCGTGTGGATGTCGAAGATCTTGATGGCTTTAGGGAAGGCGTCACATTTTAAGCTGAGGGTGGTGGACGCACTGCGTCTGAAAGGGGTAGGGGAGAGGAAGTTCTTGGGTTTCTATTGTTATGGGTGGAGGAGTGCGCTTCTTGCAGCAGGGAACAAGGGCATGACTACCATGGATGCTCCACTTTTGGTCTGCCTGTAGGAATTAGTGAAGAGAAGGGACAACCACGAAAGGTTTTTTTTTTTTTTAACAGATGTTGAACTTCTGCAACATGGAAAACCTTGATTGTAGCATGCTATGATTTTTTTCAAGCCCTAACTAGTCATATACATGGAAAGAACGAACAAAAGCTCTGGAACTCCAGTTGTCAAAGAGAGCTAACAAGATTGAAGAAACGATTATCAAATACATAGAAGGAAATGTGGTCTTGGTTTCTTCTCATTTGTGGTACTTTACCTAATCAATAAATTGGTTTGGGTCAAGCTAAACTAGTGGGTTTTAGAATATTGAATATTGAAATTAACGTATAGCATCTTATTATTAGTTGAAAACTCCATGTCAACATCCATTGATGGGAGAGTTAACGTCCAGAGCGTACAAAGATTGAGGATAAGAATAACAACAAAATAATAAAATATTTGTAGATTATTTTTTATGACAATGTAAATCACTAATTTATTAATTGGACTCATTGTATTATTAGTAATTCAAGAAATAATTAAAAAAATATTAATGTCACTATTGATTAATTAAAACAATATATACTAATAAATGTGTTTAACACAGTTGTATCACTCTCAACTTATAATAGAAAGATTATCAATTTGATACTCATAAGTTAGATTCCTCATGTGCGGTTGTTCTTCCTCATGATGGAAGAGTCCTAGTCCTCAATGACATGTAGTTTTACTTGGACATGGTTTAATTATGATATATTTAATTTCAGGGATGGCACATAATCGAAAACAACTAGGTTTTGGAATAAATAATCTAAATGTATCAAAAATATATGCTAACTAAGTGACAAATTCAAGACTCCAAGCGACTGAAATCACATGCAATCTCAAAAGGTACTTTTCAAATACATTTTATATTTAGAGACTAATTCTACTTTTCGTTGCCAAAAAGATCATTTAGCATTTAAGTTATAAGATTAGCCGTCCTAAATTCTATCATATCGGCAATCTCAGTCTAATTAAAGATATGCAATGTGAAGTCAATTTCTAATTTAATTGTTAGACACCTTTTTTTTTATTAGGGAGTTCAAGATTTATTCCTCTTAAAATAATATCAAGAATTTGAATCTCGTGCATGAAAAAATTTTATTTGGAAAATTTTCCCTTAAGTAGTCTAGGAAGCCAAATTTAGATGAGTTTGTGTCCACTTCAATGTGTAGTAGGTATTAGATGGTGGGTGCCATCCTTTGTTATTTGCTAAAAATAAACAAAATATGCTAAAGGATATGGCTGAGTGCCAACATCGAGTGCTTCGATGAGATGCAATTGACACGTTTAGGTTTTATGGTAACCGATATTGCCTCCATGATCCCCCTAGGCGCGCCACAGTTTAGGGATTATAGACTCCCATTTCAAAAGGTACTACAAAACAATTCCCTTCGTAACAATAATCTTTTCTGACATTGCTTGATAAGATTGAAGGCAATGGTGCCCTCACTTGGAACTCACTCAAAGATCTCAACCCACCTTGGATCAATACATTCTAACTTGTTCCACTTATTAAGTTAACTTGGGTACTATGTAAAATATGTTGTTGTGTTCAATCCAATAATGCAAAGTTGAATTGTGTCTTTACAGTGATAAATGGGCTATGAATGATGTCTCCCTCTTCTCAATCGGTGATTTTCTGATCATCTGAGCGAAAATTTCTTGTGCACTTATGAGGATGCTTCTAAAAATATAGGAGGGAAAGGGGGATGTGCCTAGAAAACAGATATAGGAGTGAGCGTGAGACTAAGTTCCTAGAGCCTCCTGAGCCTCATTTTCTCACCTCGCAACTGGATTCAGCTTGGGATTCTATCCTTGAGTTTGCACCAGCTGCTAGCCGAGAGTTGTAAAGGCAATCAATTCCCCAGTAGCCAAAGTCTCATCTTGTCGCTTACGCATCCTTTTTAGTTGCTTCAATAGACAACTGATTCGGAGAACTAGCTTTCAGTTGTAAGTCATCCACTCTGCTCCTGTGTCGAGTCCATTTGTTTACCAGTTGGATCTTGGAATTTCCCTCTTTGATACGTCAATGTTGACATGGAGAAGTGGCCCACCTCCTCTAGATCAATAGTGGGGACGAGAGTTGCAAGAATGAAGAAGGTGTAGAAATGCCAGATGAATACGTGGGCTATGACTGGTAAAAAAAAAGTATAAGGTATTGAGGTATTATCTTAAGCATTTAAGATATTATTTTAGGTGGTTGAGATTATCATATTTTCTTAATTTGATTTAGATTTTATCACAATATTATGTGATTATTTATTTCCTAGTTTAGTAATTACTATGAGTCTATAGATAGGCATGTCTTCTTATGTTGTTGAAGAATGAATTTTCACATCGAAAAATTGAATAAAAAGATCCCGGCATATAAGAGACTGTATACCACTATCTTATCAGCTTAACATTTTAAGCAAAAATGAGTTCGATCCATTATGAACTCACAATGAATTTAACATGATATTAGAGTCAGGTTATTGTATAGATTCACACTTCGTCAAGGCTCGATGTCAGTTGTTGATAAACCTGAAACCAGAAGAAAAATGTTCGGGTCGTGGTAATTATTGAGGAGACCAATAGCCCATCTAGCTATTGGATTACTAGCTATTGGATTAGTTGACCTCCTCGTCCAAGCACAGAATAGTATGTCCGGTTCGTGGACAGTTATTAAGTGCGGATGTTCATGGCATGTGGTACGTGTATGCCATGTTACCACGTGATGGCGAGTGTTGAGGAATGGAATCCCATATCGGAAAATTGAATAAAAAGATCCTGACATATAAGAGACTAGGTACAACTATTCTATCAACTTAAACTTTTAAGTGAAAATGAATCCGATCCCTTTTGTACTCACAACAAATTTAACATACATTATATTATCTTTGAGTTAACCAAATTTATCCCTTGATATTTCTACTCTCTTTATTTATTATATTTTAAAATTTTATACCGCATCAAAACATGTTAATCATGATGTTGCCACTATAGATAGAAAATGTAAGCTATGCAAAAGCTACTATTGAAGTGAAGCTCAAGATTTTGAAGATTTGATAACCACTACATTGATGAGACATAAAATGGCTATAATTTGATACGGTATCGATCGCTATATAAGCGATGTATAAAAATGGTTGTTGATGCTTGGCATTTGAAGTTAACACTACATAAGAGTCATGTTTAGGATCAAGATTTATATCTTATTTGCAAGTAAAAAATTTTGTATGACTTCATATTCATATGAAGGATAAGTGCCGAGATATTATCATAGATAGTTAATATATTATCTTAGATAGTTGAAATTTTTTATTTTTTTATTTGATTTAAATTTTATTATGATATTATGTGATTATTTATTTGCTAGTTTAGTGGTTGCTATGAACCTACAAGTAAGCTCATCTCCTTATGTAATCTTTAGTAACTGAATAATAAAATTGTGTTATGCGACTTTGGCCAATAGTCTACCATGTTTATCCCTTGATATCTCTACTCTCTTTATTTGTCCCTTGATATCCAAGGATCCCGAGCTAACTGCATATTAGTTTTCAGGTGTATTTCGGCTGATTCAGATATACTGCGTAGTGTAAATAAAAAAATAAATACTTTAAGTACGGAAAAGTTAAATACGTGAATGAAAATGTCCCCGATTTTTAGTAGATAAAAAAGGAAGGATTATATAGGAACAAACCTCCGTTTCTATTGACGCCTCACTCTTCCTCTCCCTGCAACCATTCGAATCTTCTTCTCACATCCGCTTGAATCTCTAATATACTTAATCACCAACTAACGATCGATCGATTATTTTTTTTCGCTCTCTCTTTTGCTTTTTTTTTTGTTTTACTTTCAAAGTTTTTGAATTGATTTGATTTTAAATTGTTATAAGGATCTAATGTTTATTAAAGATTTTTTTATTACATAATAAACTCATGGATTTAAAATAAAATAATAAAAATGGAGATAATAGAGGGGCACAAATAATTTTACGATAAAAATTAAACATGTAATCTATTAGTTGTTAGGCTAAGAGTGATGCATTCTCCTAGAGTGACTTTGACTTCCATTTATTACTTGCTCGATGCATACAGTCGCACAATTTGGTTCATATTTTTCACAAGAAGTTCTTAGATCGGTGATCATTTGTCAATTTTTACTATCCCTAATATTGTGTAGTTATTTCCCCAATCAACCATTTTTCCTGTTTCTGTATTCTAACTTCGATTATAATATATTTTCAAATCTCAATCGCAAAATAATTATTCTCTATATTAATGACTCATGTTTACACTTCTCAAGAAATTAATAATATTTTAAAAATATCAACATTCAATTAAAAAAATCATATAATATTATTTAAAAATAGAAAAATATGATATATTTTTTTATAGTTAGGTATAGATAATTAACAATTCCATATGAAAAATATTTTTATATTTATCTATCAAGCCAAGAGTTTATGAGCAAGATAGATTAGCTTGGGCTGACATGAAGAATGACTCCTTCTCGACGAGATCAGCATGCCTGCTGGACCAGCAAAACAGTTTTCACGACTCCACCATGCAGCCTGCAGAATGGAAAAGCTTTTGGAGGGCCTAGATTCACGATCGCCACAAGTTGTTGCCATGGAAGATCCTCGTCTCCGCTCTACACCACCCCGATCATGCTCACTCGAAGAATGCCCATGCAGGATTTGCCCTGCCCACTCTGTCATGCGATGGAGGAAACCATTGAACATCTGTTTATGGATTGTCCTTGTAGCACAATAGTGTGGTCTACGATCAAATATCCTGTTCGATTGAATGGTTTTCCACAGAATTCTTTGCTGCGGTGGACTAAGATAGCCATGGGAATTGACTGTGGTATACATATTCCACCTGACATAGCTCATACCTTCGCACTACAAGCAGCAATAACATTTGACGTGCTGTGGCAGACAAGGATCCCAAGCTAACAGCCAAGGAGAACAAATGCTTGGCTTGCTGCAGTCTGCTCTAATGGTACAGGTTCGCCAATCCAGGCTTGGACGTCTTGGTCCAATGCAACATGCCCAATTGTTGGGGGAGGCAGAGGCTGCTGGATTTGCTATCTCTTGCGCCACCTCACTTTCATCTATCAGTGCTGTTTCTACAAGGCGATTCCATGGACACTATAGAATTTCCACCGGAGTGGTACTAGTCCCTTATATAATAGTATCTTTTTACTCCATTTTTTCCCATATATGAATTATATTCCTCAACACTCTCCCTCAAGTTACAATGTCGCCATGTGCCCCGAATACTTGTCCTCAATAACTGTCCACGAGCCAAGCATATTTTTCCGCACTAAAACAAAACTAATACAGTA
Source organism: Sonneratia caseolaris (assembly GCA_900006705.1). Lineage (NCBI taxonomy): Eukaryota > Viridiplantae > Streptophyta > Magnoliopsida > Myrtales > Lythraceae > Sonneratia > Sonneratia caseolaris. The sequence goes on from CXYZ01002153.1 coordinate 277,005, forward strand.
GTTAACCAGTCTGTTGATCTTAATAAATACCATAAGCCTTCTAGTCTTAAGCTCGGATGAGGTGTGAGTCCACACGGTTACCTACCTTGATACCATGTAAAATTTTCAGCAGACATAAATCTTGTAGAATTTTTAGCAAACATATAATAATGATGAACTCATGTTTAATATAAAATTTTAAATTAATAAAATAATAATATGTAATTTTTTATATACGGGAATCTTTTTACTTATTTTTTTATATGAGATTATATTTTGACGCCACCGAAGCTCGCCTGCATGCGACATGCACCGGATATCAAGTTGCGGATAGTACTTTGTTCTCCTCGCACTCTGCTCTATCTATCTTCGGTAGATTGCATGCGGTCTATATTCCCTAGGGACGTAATTTCCTAGCCCATAACCTAGCTAAATGGGCCTCTTCTCGTAAGGCATCTGGACCTTTTCCAGTCTCGGCTACCTCCACAGTCTCTCTGTAACCAGCCCCAACCATCTCTCTCTCCTGTCCGTGCGCGTGCGTCCCTGTATATATATAAAGTGAGTACGGTTTTATTTCCGTGGTTTCGTCACTGTCAAAACTCACAATAGAGCGTCTGAAAGAGGGAAAATAAAGAAAAAATAGTCGATTATACTCGCGAGCCGCGAAGATTTCATCCCAAATTCAAAGCAATATCTTCTCCGGTCTCGATTCCTCGATTCCTCGATTCATCCTCAATCCATTCCCGCCGATTCCCTCCTCGTGAGCCGCTCCGTCGGAGTCCCTCCTCAGCCGTAAGCGTGCCCTAGGGTTGTGTGAGGTCTGCCGTTCGTTCGGGGGGGAGCGGGGTCTGATGCACTGATGGAGTCCGAGGATGACATGCACGACGCGAACGATGCGGAGTCGTTGGAGGACGATTTCTACAGCGGCGAGGCTGATGACAACTACAACAGCGACAACGCCGACGTTGACGACTATGAGCTTGTCGAAGATGTCGATGACGACTCTGATGTAATCGCATCTCGTAGGTACCAGGTGAGACATTTCTTGGACCTTTCTCGTGCTCCGGTTGATGTATGTTCCTGTCTGCTCCGAGTTTTCGTTCGATGGGTCTTGAGAAGTCTGATCGGTCCTCTTTATGTTGCTGTGGAAATGTACGGAAGTGTCTCTGGTCTATCTGATTGTCTGCTAGGTGTACTATTCTTAGTTTAGTTCAATTAATTGCAAATTTGTTTTTAAATATCCGGAACGTGTTTTGCTGCTTCATTGGTTCTGAGATCTTTGAATGCTCCATCGAGCACATCAGGTGAAGAAAAAATGTAGTCTCTACCATACGTCTTTACTGAATATGGAGGTGGGTGGAGGTTTTGGATCAAGAATGTGATTTGGGTAGATAAGGAATTGTAGATGGGAAAGAAGATGGTTTAGGTCGAAATTTATGGCCATTCTTCTTCTTTTCTTGCCCTTTGATAAATGAGGAAACTTTAGCTTTTATTCGAGGAGTAAAAGTGGAAGAATAGGGGAAGCTTAATTAGAATAGAATTCACCATTCAAAAAGATTCTTAATATGCTGAATGCACCCTATCCGATTGGAACGCAGCTTCTTTGGGGCTTTAAAGGATTAGCACAATTGTATCGAGAGGAGAGGAAAAATATAAATCTATAGTTTCCAACATTGACGAATTTATAGTTTATATCGAAAGCTCTTAGATACTTTCTCCTCTTCCAGACCTCCAGCTGGGACAAATCTCTCCAGCTTGTCTTTTATATTGAGCAGGCTACTTTGACCGGCCAAAAAGATTTACTCTAGTTGATTCTTATTGAGCTATATTTTTGGTGGGGATTTGGTCCTTTTAAGATGAGGAAAATTCATCTGTGGGTATTTTTGGAGCCAGGTGCTCATATTTTCTCTAGATGACTGGTTCTATCTGCAATTACAAAATTGCATGGGAGAAAAATAGATTATCATCTCTGCAACAATGAGCCATGCCAAAGTAGCAGGCTCCATCAGTTTAGGAAATGTATTCAAAGAATTGAAGGAATTACCAATTCCAAAGAATATGGTTTTTACCATTTTTGTCGATAATTGATATGTTGATTGGCTTCCTGAACGATATTTTTCCAGCTGTTCTGCACTCGTTCACTTCGCTATTCCCAGAACAGATCTCCCTCCTCTCTCTCTGACAGCATAAACATAAGAAAAGAGTCGAATTTTAGAGAAAATATTCTTAAGTTTGGTTTTCAGGGATAAGAATGACTATAAATACAAACATATTGTAGGACAGGATAACACGATGAGTCCATGTTATATCACTTTCACTTGTGGGTCCTTAGGAATGGGTTTCTTGCAGTTTCAAAGTTGCACAAAGAAACTCATTGTATTTAGTAGAGCAGTAATTTTCTTGGCTGTTTTCATATTCCTATTGTCTTGTCTAGTTTTCTTCTTAATGGTTGTGTCTCAAAGCCTTTACATATTAGCTATCTCTTCTATTTTTCTGATCGAGGTGATATGCAGCCTTGCTCTTAGTGACTTTTATTGAAATGATTATGTCCATGCACTGAGTGTTGGTCTATTTGTATTTCCTTCCATGTGGGTACATGTGTAGCCTGAGTTGGTCAAATTAAATCATTTTTCATGATTTCTTTGGCAGCAAAGCTACACCATCCTGACAGAAGCAGATATACAACAGCGTCAAGAGGATGACATAACAAGAGTATCTACTGTTCTTTCTATATCAAGAGATGATGCAATCATTCTACTGCGCCATTTTAACTGGTATATGTGTCCTTGATAACTTTTGTTGCTGATATTCCTTTCTTGTTTTCTGCACTAGCCTGTCTGTAAGAGGATTCATGCACTGGCAGGGTTCATTTGGAAGAACTTATATTTAGATTATCCTGATCATTTTCATCTTTTATAAAAAATTGGTTTGTTGACTCTTGGGCGGCATGTTACTATATATATATATATATATATATATTAATGTTTCTTCTTTTCTCATTGGGTATTCATTAAAGACAGTTTTCACTGTAGGAGTGTGTGTAAAGTACATGACGCATGGTTTGAAGAAGATGGAGTGCAGAAAGTAGTGGGCTTACTAGAGACGCCTGTTGTCCAGAACCCTAATGCTAGAGAAGTAAGATATTTGGAGTTGTTAAATTGGTCATCATGGGTTCCCAGTGATTTACCATTTGTATAAAATTTGGCCCAATTTTCTTATGTAGCTCACTTGTGGAATCTGTTTTGAGTCCTATCCCGGTGATAAGATTTATTCAGCTGCTTGTGGCCATCCTTTTTGCAGCACATGCTGGGCAGGTTTGTGCAAATTCATGCTTTGATAGTTTTACAGTTTGTTACAAATGCCTGAAGAGGCTCATAATTTGTGTCATTTACCTTTCTTTATCTTTTGTTTTCTCAGGAGTTGAATTTCTTTGCTATACTTTGTGTTGTCCAAAATTTTAGTGCATCCTACATATATTCCCTAATGTTTTGAAATAATCCTATATAATTGCATTCATTGGCATAGGGAGAATGAACTCCTCTTTATGATAAAATAATTACTTTCGTACAAACCCAAATGCAATTTTTACCTCGTCTCTAATATGGGGTCAAACTTTTTGTAAATATTTGTATGTAGGTTACATCAGCACATCCATTAATGATGGTCCCGGGTGTTTATCTTTGAGGTGTCCTGATCCATCTTGCTGTGCTGCTGTTCGAAAAACGATGATAGATAGTCTAGCATCAGATGATGAGAAGGAAAAGTACTCTCTATATCTTCTTCGATCTTATGTAGAAGACAACAGAAAGGTATGAAAGGAATTCAGACCTATGGAAGCATTAACTCTCTTAAATTTGTTAAAAAATTGGAAATTGAGGAAGCATTTACTAATGCTGAGCATTTTTTTTAATATCTTCTTGCCCCTGTACACTAATAGACGAAGTGGTGTCCAGCCCCTGGTTGTGAGTATGCTGTTGAGTTTGCTGCTGGAAGTGAAGGTTATGATGTTTCTTGCATGTGTTCACACAACTTTTGCTGGAATGTAAGTTTTGGTACATCTTTTCGCTCTTCTTTTCTTCTTTTGGTGATTTTTATAGTATATGACCATTAATGAGCATGATGCTTGTGTTGATTCGGGACAGTGTACTGAAGAAGCTCACCGTCCTGTGGACTGTGGTACTGTGGCAAAATGGATAATGAAGAACAGTGCTGAGTCTGAGAACATGAACTGGTATATCTAGTGGAAATTGTGCGTTGCTTTTCATATTATAAATTTCAGCTAGTTCTTTTGCATTAGCCTTTTCTTCTTGCTTGCAGGCAAGTTCTTTTACATAGTTTTGAATAAATATGTGGCTTCTATCATTTTCCTGGTGTTCCTCAATTTACTAGGTAGATATCAAGAAAATGTTATTCTTTATAATGTGCGATTATTTGATGACTGTATGACCTTCTCATTCTCTGTTTGCTTGAGCTTAGATAAAGTGCATCTGAAAGTGATACGACTTGTGTAGTAGAGATTGGTGTCGTAGTTACCTTTCTCCTCTCCATTTCTCCAATCTTTCGTGTTTGATTGATCATCCTTTTGTTTGTAATTTGCACTTCTCTTTGCTTCTTCTCTTCCCTTTAATCTGGTCTGAAGAGACCTGATATACTTGAACCATGTTGACGGTCCAAGTTTTAGGGTCAATCAGCTGTTGAAAGTTTTAAGGAAAAAGAAGACTTAAAAATGTGATGTCTTCTTAGTGGAGTTGGACATTTTTAAAATCTTAAGTTATTCTTCTTATAGTTGGTTGGTGTTTTGTAATAACCAGACTGCTATAATTTTTTCTTGGAATTAAGGGAAACGTATACATGTTTTGTTGATTTTTCCTGTTAAAACATGTAGATGAGTAATATTCAATTAAGAAACAGATTTTATGAATTTCCAAGCAAAATGAGAGAAGATACATATTTAAATATATTCAAAGGACAATATATAAAAGAATTACAATAACAGATCAGAAAATACAACTACAGTGGAAAAGGCATTGAGAAAGCAATATGCGATTACTGAAATTCTTTTACAATAGGTGCTTTTTTAAATATCCTTTTTGTTATGTTATATCTAATTATATTTTCCATTCTATGGCTCTTATGTGGGATAAAATGCTTAGTTAATGGATAAGAATGTCCAGGTCTTTTTATATTTTTGCTAATGTGTGACTAAATGATTTCTAGGATCCTTGCCAATTCAAAGCCTTGTCCTAAGTGCAAACGACCTATAGAGAAAAACCAAGGGTGTATGCATATGACTTGCACGCCTCCCTGTAAATTTGAGTTCTGCTGGTAATCTTACTACTTCCTAGGATGAAATTCTTATCTTTCTTTAGTTTTTTTTAATGAATAGTATGATCTCTAATATCATACATGTTGAGAAGCCTTTGATGTACTTTATAAAATAGTTACCTAGACTTGTTTTTGTATTTCATGATTCTCATCTGTTTCTTTGCTTTCTGTGCGAGCAGGCTTTGTCTTGGTTCATGGTCTGATCATGGAGAGAGAACTGGTGGTTTTTATGCATGTAATCGGTATGAGGTAGCGAAACAGGAGGGAGCGGTAGGAACTTTAGTACCTGGATATAGTTATAGTTAAAATTTTTGAAGAAAACTGACCATCTTTTATTGATATGAAGTTTTGCATATTGATTTTGGATATGCTTATGATGCAAGTCATTGTTTTCTGCCTTTAAAAACTTCTCAGTATGATGAGGCTGAGAGGAGGAGAGAGATGGCAAAAAATTCATTGGAGAGGTACACACATTATTATGAGCGATGGGCGAGTAATCAATCAGTATGTGTCTGATCTCTCTCATTTTGATCAAATTTCATTTGATTAGTTATTGTGAAATTTTATTGTCTATCTAACACATCTGAGATTTTCTTTTCTACTTGACAGTCAAGGCAGAAAGCTCTTGCTGATTTACACCAAATGCAAACTGTGCATGTGAGTACCACTTGCTATTTGCACCAGATACCAAAAGATACATTCCTTATCCAATCATGAGTAACTTACGTTTGTTTAGCAAAAATTTTTGTATGTGATTTTACGCATTTTCTTGATGCGATATTAATGAAGTTTATTTATTGACTACTCAAAACAAAAACATTCCTTATCCATCTCTCGTTATTCTGATTATATTAATGAGATGATGCAAGTGATGTTTTGTAAATGATCTGGTGTGATACTGTATAAGGGTAAGGTTCTTCGATGAGATAAAAATTGGCCTATGATATCATTGAGTGGTTGTTGAATATCCAAAAGTAAAAAATCTGACTTGTACTTCAGTTCTCAAATGCAAGTTCGTTACTTGATGAAAATTGCGATGTTAATGTTGCATAACCGTATAATATATAATGATCTGTAAGTGGTTTCTGTTGCTATCGGGAAATGCTTTGGCTGGTTGGTAGATGATATTTTTAAATCTGGAAAATCAAATCTTGTCAAAAATAGTTTCATGCCATCTATTTTGTAGGTTAGAAGATCTATTCTGAGAGAGATTCATCTATTATCCTACTGATTTGGTTGCTTATATTAGATGAATGAAAGAAGAGATTCTGTAGATACTGCAGCAAGATGTTCTACATTTGTATGAATAATGTTGGTTTGTCGACTTTAATCTGATTAGTTCTGCCTGATCTGATTGGCTTACATTTTCTATTTCTCTTTGTTATAAGATACCTTTGTTTATTTCATGTATAATTGTTTTGTTACCTTTATCAGCTTGAGAAGCTCAGTGATACTCAGTGCCAACCTGAATCTCAGCTCAAGTTCATCATAGAGGCCTGGCAACAGGTGACACTAGACTCTGTATCTATTTACCTTGTTTCCATAACTTGATGGCTTGAAGAAAACTCAAACTGATTTGATTTCGGTGATGCATAGTTTCAGGTAACACTGGCCTTTGTTCATGACTGTTTATCACTTTTATTGCCTGCAGATAGTTGAATGTAGGCGGGTACTCAAGTGGACTTATGCATACGGGTATTATTTGCCTGAACATGAATATGCAAAGAAACAATTTTTCGAGTATTTGCAAGGTTCATAAGTATTCTCATCCCAGATACACCACATAACTTATTCTGTTGTCAAGTTCTTACAAGATGCTCCTTTATCAGGTGATGCTGAGTCTGGCTTGGAGAGGCTGCATCAGTGTGCAGAAAAAGAACTGAATCAGTTCCTTGGTGACGATGGTGCCACATCTGCCAGTTTTAATGACTTCCGTACAAAGTTAGCTGGACTTACAAGGTAACATCTGTCTCCTGATGAATCAGGTGGCCTGAAGGATATTCTTTTGCTTTGTAGTTGAGCTGCCCTATTCACCACCAAAAACATATTTTTTGGGGGTTTTCCATAGATCATCAGATTCTTGATCAGCTAGTCCATGTGAGAAATGTTTGAAAATAATGTTTCTTATTAAAAAAGGAGGCTTTGGAACATGGATATTGTGTCAACTTTGAAGATGAGCATGATATATTTCATTATCGATTAACCTCATGTCAGATTTTCTTCTCCTGAAATTTGTATCAGCATTTATAAGCTGCATATGTACTAAATAAAGTGTTCAGGTAACTTTACCGAGTACGAACTATTTTTTCCCTGGTGTAGCGAGCAGTGCTTTACGCAATTTCTTAGAATGTGAGTCGGACTTCCAAGAGTTGAGTAAATGTATCATCCAAAAGATCTGTGTGAGGGTGTGGTGGAGTTCTACACTGAAGAGCATCTCCAAAACACAAGACTTAAACCTCTATTTCAATTAAGAGAAAATTGTTATTGGCTCATAATTACCTTTGTGGAAACTCGAGAAGCTTAGTTTGGTTGCATGGAAGGACTTGTTGTGCAATGACCCTCACCTATCATTTCCCAAGAGAGTTTGTTGAGTTTTTTCTTTGATCACGTTGCGTGTGATATTCTCTTTAATTTCTATTGCAACAGCGTCACGAAGAATTATTTTGAGAACCTAGTCAGGGCACTTGAGAGTGGGTTATCAGATGTCGACTCCCATGGAGCAGCTTGCAGTCGAGCAGTGAGCACAAAGAGTGGAGGGGGCAGCACTAGCAACAAGGTTCGGAGTGGGAAGGTGAAGGTGATTGCCCTAGCTGGTTCGACAAGCCGGACGGATGACTCAAACCACTGGTCCTGCGACCGTTGCACTTATGCTAATGTGAAGTCGTCGACCATGTGCCAGATGTGCCGAACTCGTCGATGACTGGAACCCTCCACATCTCCTTGCTGATGGAACATCCTTTTGCATCAGGAATCTCTTCACATGTATAAGTCAAGGACAAATCTCATGCCTTTGAAGAATGATTTCTTGATTTCCCAGGCAGTTGGATTGGGGTCCTTAAGGTTCACCCTTAGAAGGTTATGTTGAATTTGGAGCACAATCACGGCGGAGCAATCGAAGCATCGGCAGCAGAAGCAGGTTTGTAATTTTACTTGTACCGGTTTCAGATTGCATGAACCGGTTTCAGATTTTGTATATAGCTGTCTAGTAGTTAATAGTACATGATTACTATGAGAAAAAAGGACTTTCATGAAGATTTCCCTCCTGATTGTTATAAATATCGAGGAAGTTGATCGTGTTAGAAAAACTACCCTTTGTAGTTTACATCTTCTCTTCTTTTTGTGTCGGGTCTCTTAACTCATAATGTTGGAACTTAATTTATGTACAAATAAATGAATTTTTTTACTATTTCAAACTTTTTGGGAATTTTTTCATGTGAAAAGGGACAAAAAAAGTTCCATAAGTAAGCATGACTTCAAAAAATCAGAATTTAATTTCTTCCTTTTTTGGTCTCGGGTGGAAAGTCTTACAGTTGGCCGACCCTTATAGAATAAATATTACATGCATGATTTTCAAAACATTTTTTATGTTTATATTATAATTTCAAAGAACACAATACGTATATCACAATATATATATTTGTCATAATTTGTAACCGAAGTGTGAAGTGTCACCACAGCAAGACAATATTTATGCAGTCGCCATCAAATAAAATTCTGATATTTATGAGTAATAATACTACGGCATTAGATCTTTTTCTCTCTTTTTTATTTGGTAATCACTTTTTAGTAATTTACAGTAATCTATATAGGATATTCTTTTATTTTAAATTGCTTAAAAGGATACTACATGTCAAATTTTTATTCGTCAGCATCACTAGGTGAGCATGTCACGTGGTAACAATGTTCCACAAGATGCCTTTTCTTACCAGTGACAAGGTTTGGAGTAGGAAATGGATATTCTAGTTATAAAAATATATATTTTGAGCCAAAAAAAAATCACAAAATTGTCATTTTATTGATTTTAGCATGAAATATCCGTGTTGATCAATAACATGAGGAAATTGGATTTGCCTATGTGGACGGACGAAACCGGACCCTTAGCTAATCTAGTTGGATTATTGTCTTCTCTAGTTTGTAGTGTAGCGGTAATAATTCCTCATAAGATCGAGGATTAATCTAATAAGTTGTGGGGGTTACAGAAGATCAATTCCTTATGTAATCCTCCCTGGGAAATGCATCGATTAATCGTTCATAGAAAATGACGGCATCTTTGTGAGGTGCTCAATACCGACGTGCCATGCCATGAGCTGAACAAATGGATGAGGAGTTTTTCAGCACTCTCTTTTTTGCCGTTTGCAGTGTACGGGGGGACGTTGAGTGATTTGAGGAGGCTGCTTCGAGATTGATGGTTGTTGTATCATGAGTAGACATTGGTTCTCGCTTGAATGTGCGGCAAGGATTTGTTGCCTGTTTTTGTGTTTGTGCAGGTGTGACGGTACCTAATTCAATCCTGCACCAAGGGGTTCTTGGGCATTGATGTAATTGCTCGTGACATATAAAAAAAAAATTCCTTATAAAATTGTCACTATTATTTTTGGTCATGTATGGATTTAAAGTGTGTTGTGTGCATGGTTATAGAAATCCAACATTTGTTTGGCATAATTATAGTTATTAAAACTAGGCATGGGTAGCCCGTTGGACTAGTTTCGATGGGGAATTAAGTAGTCATATAGTTTGATTTATTTAATTAATTTAAATAAACTCTAAATTTAGTTTGATCCATCTAAATTGATGGGTATTCAATTCAACTAATAAATTCAATTAAATTGACAATCGAACCGGTTGAATTAAAAATTATTTTAAAAAAGAGAACAATATTTTTAAGGTAAGTATCTATATTAAAAAAAAGAATGTTGATATTATATTTTATTTGTATTATATTTAAATACATATTTATCAAATTAGATATTATTATGAATATTCAAAATTTGAAATTATAAATTGCCGTTCTAGTATTTTAATTAATAATTATGATTTATATATTATTATTATTTATTAAATATATAGTTCGATTTATTAAATCTATGGTAGGATTCATAAATTTATGAACACATACTTTAACACAATAGTGTTAAAAACTATGGACATGGTCAGTGTTGTTAAAATAGGTAGTTCGGGTTAGTTTCGGGTCAACTCAAAACACACATAAAATCATTTGATCTCGTTACAGGTCGGCCAGTTTACTTAATGGGTCAATCCGATCACTATTAAGTATATATGAATCGGCCTTGAAATATTTATAAGTGGCCAATTTACGGTTGAGGTAGGTTTTACCTCTGAATGATTCATCTTTTTATTTTTAAAAAAATCATTTTAAATTTTTTTTATTTCTAATTTTTTTTTGAATTAATATGACAATATCCGATATTTGATTAGCAGGATTTTAGCAATCTGAGTCAGTCCGGGCTTGCTTTGCAACTGTTCCATNTTAATATGACAATATCCGATATTTGATTAGCATGATTTTAGCAATCTGAGTCAGTCCGGACTTGCTTTGCAACTGTTCCGTGCTAGTTTCTAAATAGTTCTAGGTTAATGTTAGGCTCATTCTGCTAGATAACAGTCCAAATTAATTATGGTTCAATGAATTAATATTTTTAATTTAGTTCACAACCATTCCTTAATATAATAAAAATGGTTATGAGTCGATTTTGAGTGATACGGGCCTGTTTTAAATTTGGACGTAACATCTTTAGGCATGATGATAGTCCTCCATCCGATTTAATCAACAAAAAGAAATTAATGAAGTGTGACCAAGAAATTTTGTTGACTTGACTAGGAAGAATGGTACGGAGTCAACGATTCATGCAAGTGGGGGACTCCCGCGACGGTACTACTAATTTGCCCGTCGCCGCCCACGACCGCCACCTGGGCGCCCCACAGCACACATACAGACAACACCAAGCACGCCCCCCGGGGGGAGCCATTCCGAGAACAGAGGTCTCGACTGAATCAGTTGCAGGATATTCGGTTGAGACGGGAGAAGCACGATGTTGTCGCTGGTGGCAAGGACGGATCTAGAAATCCCCCCTTTTCTTTTAATTTTCCTTTAGGGTGAAATTTAATAGAAATTTAAGAAATTATCCACAAAATAATCTAATAGGAAGGCGATTTATCAAATTTACATAATATTTCATAATTTAATGGAATTTGAATGAGATGACCTACCAAACCCTCGAAACTCAGGAGAAGAAGAAGAAGAAGAAGAAGAAGAAGAAGAAGAAGAAGGATAAGAACGGGAGGAGGAGGGGAGAGTTATTTCTTTTATTACTTATTCATTCTATTTTATTTTTAAAATTAATCTAATTATAATATAAATATAGTTAGTCCTTATTAAACTAACTGATTTCTAATAAGATC
>CXYZ01002153.1:300625-335622 GCA_900006705.1 Sonneratia caseolaris
AAAATAAAAAAAATCTAATTTAGCACATTAATAGACATTTTTATTTGTCTGTAAATTATTAAAAGGGGAAGAAAATTGGAAAATATTTTTCCAAAAATAAAGAAAAAAACGTTTTCTTTTTTTTTGAATAATTAAATTCTTATTTTTTACCTTATAATTTTTTTATTCCTCTTTTTATAACTCAAAAAAATAAATAAGCGAAAATTACTTACAAAAGATTTCTCCAATTTTTTTTTCTTGAAGGGCCTATTTACAATTGGGTGGCATCATTGGGCACCAACGGAGCATATCTAATAATAACAAGGTATCGCGGTAAATTGAAACGAGCACTGGGGGTACTGAAGTAAATCCGCCCCTTTCGCTGGCCAAGTCTGAAGCCGAAGAAGCTTCTCTGCAGTCTCTCCTAGGACCTCCGTCAAGTATTCATCTTTTGACTGCCAAAACCGCCATGATTCATGTTTGATTCGCCGACGATATAACATGAGGAACTTCTTCAATTGCATTCCAACTTCGTCTTGAATCGTTGATTGCTGAATCGTCGGTTGAAATTTTGGGTAAGCATTTGATTTCCTTCTCACAATCATCGGCTTACTGTAATTTTGCGGGATTTGGTCAATTAAGCCATTTGCCGAAGGTATTGAAGCTCCTGGTGGCTCCTTTTGCTGTGGTTTATAGGGATTTTAATTCCTGAATTATCTTTATCTTGATTTTGGTGCATGAAACATATGGTATTATTCTTGTCCATTCTCCTCTGAGTTGGATCTTCATTGTAATGTTATCGGAAGTATTAATTGTTTTTGGTTATCTTCCAATTGTTTCAAATCATTCTGAGACAAATGCTTCCATAATCTGATAATGTTTGTGCTCAAGGCATTTTTGGGGGATTTGACTAACAATTACTCAATTATAAGGATTAAATGTTGATAATTGTAATCCACGTCAGTGATAAAATTTTGGGAATTTTTGAAAATTGGGCACCACTCATCAGCTTTTGCATTGGATATGGCCCAACTCTGTGGGCTGAGTGTAGTAAGACTGACTGCCTAATAGCAGAAAGAAAGCCAACCTCAAGGTCAGTTGTCCACTCTGACACGAGCACAGAAGGAAGATGCATGAATTGTGGCCAATTATTGAGGGTGACTAATCAGTGACATATGGTATGTGTGGACCAAATTGATACTGTAAGGCAGTTTCAGAAAGGTAGTGAGGAAATACTAGGAATTACACATTGTAGTGAAGAGTAAACTATGGAATTTAGTATTTGATGATGAAAACTCTTGCTGGTGAATTGACTGTTAGTATTTTAAAGGAACTGAATACGTTTAGGATGTTTAATGATAATTTTATTTGTTGTTCACTTGTCACAGTGGAGAATGGTTTTAAGATTGGTATTTGAGGGTTTCTTATTAATATGGAAACCTAGCTTCTGGTGATGTCTCTTTTCTATTGATACTATCTTAGTTTGATGAAGAAGTTTCTCATTCATTTCTGTGTATTGTCCATCCCTACCGAAATGCTGCTGTTTTCCCATGATCGTCTTCTTCAGGATAATACATCAAACTGACTGGGTTCTTATGCTGGTTTTAAAACTGTCTGTTAATCTATAATCTATTTACATGTTTTTCTAATCTGACCTAATAATAGTGTCACTGCAGCAGGAGACAATGCGTGCACCATCTTTGATTGCACAGTGCTTGCCCAGGTTAATGCCACATGACTCTAGAAGTCAAAGTGTGTCTATCATTTCAGAGAAAGATATCGGTCTTCCTTGCCCTGCTGTTGAGATTCTCCCTTCAAAGGTAATATCTAGTTTCACCTGTTTGCTATGATAATGACAGTAATCATGCTCTGAATCACTGAATTGAAAATTACCTTTTGGTTTGCAGACAGCTCACCCTTACAGATATTCTGGAGAGAACATAGACTTGCCTGGAGTTAGCTTGTTTAAGGTGAACAACCGCATTTGTACTATATAATTCTTGTTGTAGTATCTGCCTGTTATGTCTGTGTTAGGACATTGGAGGAAATAATTTAAATGTCAAATTTTCAAACATTCTCATTATGATGCCCTCATGAAGATTAGTACTCTGGGGAACTTTCAATGCAATGTTTCTCCAGTCTTAAGTTATCTATGAACTGAACATGTACCTCTGGCATTAATTCATTTGTTTTTTCGTTTAAATTTTTCATGTGTTCATTCATTTAAAATGTTTCAGGGAAGGCTTAGTGTTGCTGATATGATTGGCTTTGCGGGATCAGAATTGATATGCTCAAAACCTGATGGTATGCAGGATAGAATCTCAGAACTAATTTCATGGTGAAGTTAGTGGACCTGTTACATTTGGCATGTGCATTTACCAGTCAAAGAAAGTAGCATATCGATCTGGTGTTTCCTTGATGTTTTTGAGTGCTGAATACCTTTTGCAGGATATCTGAAGTCTTGGGACAGCTCTATTGATCTTGTCAATATTCTTAAACATGAGATTCGAGATGGACAATTGAGCTTCAGGGGAAAAAGGGTGCTTCAGGTAATTCCAGTCTTGATAAGTTGGACATATTGTATCTTCCTTTTTGTTCAGATTTATTAATACAATTAAGTAGACTATGGGCTTTTCTTACAATTTCCTAAGTATGCTACTGCCAAAAAGTGATACCTTTTACTTGTTTTCCTCTAGAAAAGAGAGAAGCAGCTCAAAGAGTAATTTGTCCTTCAAGGCTTTTACTCCATTATTAATGCTATAGTGGAATTAATTCTTTCTATTTGCTTAAATTTTCAGCTCGGTTGCAGCTATGGACTTCCTGGAATTCTTGCTTGCATGAAGGTACCTTACATACTGCATAATATATGAGTTGGTTCAAAGTTATTAGTTTTCATTTCTTCAGCAGCACCACTTTATTTTGCACTTGTTATCTTCTCATCTATGGTTCTGTATTAGTTAGGATGAAAGAACCCTTGTCTCATGAAGCAAGCCTGTTTTATTTATTGAAATGTATCTTAAAGGCTCCTATTTATTGGATAAGCACCTCAAGCTGTTTTCTCTCTATTGGAGGCCCTATCCATAAGGAACTTATCCAATGATGTTCAATTATTTTAGGCAAGTAGAGGTTTTTACTGGAAGTATTCTTTTCCCTTATCCAACAGACTCCAGTGCTTAAATTTTTTCAGCATCTCATTGAAAATATCCTCATCAACATTGTTGAGTTGTGCACCTTCAGGGATCCTGAAGTAACAAAATTATTTTCCTTTTTTATTATGTCAGTATGGTGTCTCTTGTCTTGACTTGTTGGAATCATTTAGTGTGGTCAGCTTGACTTGTCAGAGTTCTTTTAATTCCCCTAAATACCAATTGTTAAAATACCTTAAAGGGTATCATAAAACAAGCACAAAATTGCATCCAGCCAATGTAATAAGCAAGTGGGAGAAGGGTTTTCATTATGTTCTCCAGCATAAGAAAGATTCAAGTAATTCATTGCTTTTTTTCCCCAGGGTGCCTGCACTGTCCACTTTCAAGATCTAAATGCAGAAACAGTAAGATGCACCACCATTCCAAATGTGCTTGCCGCTCTTGAACGGGCCAAGGACTGGCAGAGCCGACAGCCTGAAAGTCCCCTTACTCCCTCAAGGCAAACATTAGCTTCCTCAGTTCGCTTCTTTGCTGGGGACTGGGAAGAACTCCACACAGTCTTGTCCATTGTGAGGAACAATGAGTCTGAAGTGACAACAGGAATGAACGTGAGCTTCTCAGAGGAGGATTTCATGGATGGATGCAGCAGCCATGAAGGAAGTGTTGTTGGGAATGAGCTCTCCTCGAGGAGGTCCCAAAAGCTCTCTGGAAGCAGGGCATGGGAGCGGGCAAGTGAAGCAGATCAGGGTGAAGATGGGTACGATGTAATTTTGATGGCAGATATTCCTTACTCTCTGACTGCTCTCAAGAAGCTATATGCACTTTTCAAGAAGGTCAGAGTTTTTGCTTTCTTCCTTGCTTATGCATCTTTCAAATACTCGAGAAATTAAGAAAAGCTCTGTTCATCTGATCTCTTCACCCTTCTGAATTCCAAAGATCTATGCATGAGTCCCAACAAATTTGAGCATAAAAGTAGCGGCTTTCTGGTCCAGGTTATAGACCATTGGCCACCAGTCAAATAGTTGTTATGCAAAGACAATTTTATATACAGCACTTCACATAAAGGAAATCACATACATTCGTTTGCTGGTGACTGGATCCTGACTTGTGGCCAGAGATGAGTTTTAAGAATCTCTCTGTTTTAATTGGAGAACTAATAGGAATAATGCTGCCTCCCCATCAGAGTTGATGAGTGTTCTTGAGGTAGGAATATGATTCCCCACCATGTCTGTATTTATGTTCTTATCATTGCCGGTTTTGGGATGCAACAGTCTCTGAGGCCTCCATATGGAGTGGCATACCTAGCCACAAAAAGGAACTACATTGGATTCGGTAGTGGAGCTAGACACCTGAGGAGCTTGGTGGATGAAGATGGCATGTTTGGTGTACACATGGTTAAGGAGATGGCTGACAGAGACATATGGAAGATCTTTTTGAAGTGAATGGGAGACGACAGCTCCAGCCTGAGGCTAAAACTTGTTCAAAAATTTTCATACAGTTGATCGAGATTAACATCATTCCTATGTGTATGGTAATGGACCACATTCTCTTCATTTTTTTAATTATACGTATTTTGAAACTTTTGGTATGAAGATAGTAGAATGCGAAAGGATAGGAAGGGTAGCTATCATTATGAATCTGTAATAATAGGTGCCCCATAGTGATGAACATAGTAGTCAGGATGCAAGAGGATAAGTTGCTCCCGAGCCCTCAGTTCATTTTGGCAACTAATGCATAGACACAATCAAGAAACAGTATCTGGTGTAGAGCATAAAAGGGGTTCTCTCATTCAGCTCAGCTTTTTCTGAGGGATGGACTCATGGAGTGGGGTGTCCATAAGTGAAATGTTACATAAAGTTAAGTTGTTTTTATCAATTTATATATATATATATATATAATTTATCCTACTTCACTCCTTTCAAATTCATCCTTTTATTCTTCTATTAGTTTCGTCTCCCTGCATAAGTTTTTGAGTTGAATGCCATCTCTTCCAACGAGTTGTAATTAAGCCTTTTCATGTTATCCACCAAAGTGAACGTTCTCATCACTACAAAGAGCAGAAAAGTCGTTTTTTGAGAATTTCATGTGCATCTGTCCTCACTTCATACGTTGGGATAACTTTATTTCACGTGCATGTATTCTCACTAGCCAATGACTCCTGCTATGCACGGTGAATATCATTAGGTAAAAATAAGAGAAGTATTCATGATTCACAGGATTAATCATACCTGATTCACAATTGAGGAACAATGCAGAATGGTACGAACAGAGTGGAGATGTAAGTAAAATATGCCGACAACACTCAACAAACTGGGCAATCATTTCGAGTGTTAAATCGGTCTAGACGTAATTTTAGAAACAGGAAATTGCTTAAAGGTACAGGTGACAGCATGCCACAGTCCATTCATCTACAAGTTCTAATGAGAAGAAATTGCCTCCTGATGATGATTATTGTTATACATACTGAGAACGTTCGAGGCTAAACAGAGGATCAACAAGAGAAATGGAGTCTAAACTGTCAATTGTAATCGACTGCATTGAACAAGTTCATGATAACTCTCAAGATACTAACGTCAGATTTTCAAAACCATGGAATTGTCACCCTTCTAACCTGGAATTCCTCCGATCCTTGTCGCTACCCAGATACCCATGATGCAATTCATCATTTGGAAAAGGATAACTTCAAAATGAGAGTAATACAATAGCCAGGAAATTGATAACTTCTCAACTGAAACTTATAGGGTCCTTTAGTCCATGAATCCAGGAACTCTGGAGCTTGTTCACGCTCTGTCTAAGTTCACATGTTCCAGTTGTAGAGCTGGAAGAACCTATATGAGATCCTCGACGTTTCCCTTAATGAATCAGAGCTCAAGACCAGCTGTCCAAGTGCCTTGAACACCCGGATGCTTGGTCACATGTCTAGTCTTCAGCTTGACATCCTTCCTCCCCAACACATTCCTCAACCTTGTCGCATGCAGAAGGATTTCTTCTGGATCCATATTCCTCACGCAAACCACATGCTCATTCTTACTCTCTGTTTGTTCAGCCAAAGAAATCATTTACATATAGTAAAAAATTTCCATGTTCATATATGGCAATGAAAACAACGAGGTAAGGGGGGCATTAGGAGAGTCTTAATGTAAAAGCCCTTCAAATGAGGATGTTGACCACGTATGAGTTCAGTGACCACCTCAAGCTGAGAATTCTTCTCCTTGAAGGCTGGTAAGTGAGATTCCATAAACGCCCTGAATTTAATTTGAAGCAGATCAATTAAGGATGAAGCAACAATTCCTTTGAGAGCCTCCAAAGTACAGATATGGGCTAGAAATGGTCTTTATACTTAAGAAAGCATGTGTAAACTGAAATGATGGATGAAATTCACGAAAACAATGAGCAAAATTTAGTTTAGCAATTGATGGTGTGGATACTCAAGACACAGACTTTTTGTCTCATTCCAAGCCCATATGGCAAATGAAACTCAAACGACATCTTGAGCTGAAGCATAATATGGAATACAAGCAAAACATGAAGCTGCAGACATAATCTTAACAACGAGGGGTCCTTAGTTCTTACAAGTTACTAGTATTCACAAGGGACCAAATTCTAGAAGCATGCATTACTTAAAGAGCTACATATTTCCCAGGTTCTACCATGATTCAATTACCTATTTCCAAAAGGGAATGACTCATTTTACCATCCACCGTAGCTGTCAAGAATGTTACCAAAGGGTCTAAAGCACACAAGCATAGTTACAGATGAGTGCAAGAGGCCAGTTAGTCGGTAGGTTAAGCAAGAATTAATTAAAAAGGTTAAACCAATCTTACCAACAAAGTTACTGTTACATCAGATGGATCCCAAATTATGAGAGATTCAAGTAAGATCATAAACTTTTTCTTGAGAAGGATTTCTATTTTTCCTTTTATCTAAACAAGATAAGACTAAATCCAAACTAGCATTCACGAGAAACTCTCTCAATTTATCTGGTCAAAAGCATCTAAAGATCTTTTCTTTCTGAAAGCCCAGTAATATGCAGCCAATATTTTCATTAAATGTTTCAAGAAAGAAAATGGGCAAATACCTGATTCCCCTGCTGCTACCTCCCCAATCACAGTAGCTCACTATCAGCTTCTGGAGTTGCCAAGCCCCTCTCAGTGCCATACGCGCTTTCTTACCACCTGCCATGTTATTGATTAATATGACACTTCAATATTAGAACATGAATGGATAGTTAACTAATAACTGCCCTTTTCGATGAAAATGCAGATCACAACCAAGTACAAAGACATCTTGGAGGCAGATGAGATTTGGCAGGTCCTTGTAGTTTCTTTTCTTTTCTTTTTTTTTGGAGCATTCAAAAAAGATACTCTAACGTCCTTGTATTTTCCTATTTATCTACTCTACAACAATCAGATCAATATATAAATCTAGGGGTGAGCAGGTCAAGATGGTACCCGAATCCTACCATGTATAAAATCGGCTCTTAGAATTTGGAGCTGGAACTGACCCAACAACCAGACCCTAACTGGAACTGCAGCATGCCACCAGCTCTGGTTACCCTTTCTTCATTGAATAAATAAGAACACATTCTGCTGATACGATCTGTACCAGTTGACAACATCTGGTCTACCTCTAGCATTAGGTTTGCATGATTTAGTTTGTTAGCTTGTCATCCTTGAGTCTAAGACAGAATTCCATTGCTGTTATACACTACTCTCCGCGATACCTAAAACTTTTGATACACAGCAATTACCATTAATATGTGGAAATGAAAAGGAAAGAACAGTAGACTAGTTTACTTCCTAAATTTACAGCAACAGATATACCAATGGGACCAGAATCAAGAATGCAGGCGAAAAAATTCATCCATTTCCACATATTACTACAAAAAGTCCTGATTGAATATGAACTATTCACTCAGACGAAAAATACAAGCTCTGTGCATCACGAAGTGAGTGCATGTAATGAACTAATGCCGAACCTCGAGCAGATCAATTATTCATATCGCAAGAGAAGGCATCTGCTCTCTGTACTGCTTCAGAGATCCAAAGAAGTCAACAAACAAAAGAGGATCATCAAGATATATGTAAGAAATTGGAAAAACTTGGATGAGTGGAGTCAGGGGTAGAATCAGACGGGAAGAAGAGCAGATTTGAGGCCAGAGAAGATGATGAGATGGAGACTGGAGGTGATGAAGACGTGAGACAGGGCCTGAGGGGCTTAGTGGACGTAGGGGGAGAGAGACACAAAGGGTTAGGGTTTGAGAGTATTTTCCATTTTTCTGTTTAAAATTTAAAAGTTAATATCAAAGATACCGTTAAAGAACAGCAGATAAGGAGGGGAGGGATTCGAAATTCGTGGTGAGTTATCCTTCCAAATTTCTCCGCTGAAAGCTACAACCTGGGCTCAGGGGAGAAGGATGTCGTCGTCGGAGGGGGTGGGCGACCGGGATGTGTGGGTCCCGCTAAGTGCGCGGCCGGAGTGGGCGGACGTGGTTCCGTTGCCCCAGGACGATGGCCTCAACCCTGTGGTGCCTATCGCTTATAAGGACGACTTCCGCGAGACGATGGACTACTTCCGGGCCGTCTTCAAAGCCAACGAACTCTCCCCTCGCTCTCTCGGTCTCACCTTCCTCGCCATCTCTTTCAACCCCGGCAACTACACTGTGAGTCGCCGCTCTGATCGCCCCCGTCTCCTGATCCATCGATCCTGAGATTTTGTATCTACTACTGTTGAGTTCAGCTAAAGTTTGGGTCTTGTGGTAGAAATTCAGCTGTTTCTTGATCGATTCTGAGGTGTCTATGATGTTTTCTGTATGCAAAACCGTTTTCTTGATAAAAATACTTGATGGATTTCAAGCTTCTTTCGGCGGTATGTGACTGTGTTAGCTGATGCGTCATCCTTTTCCCTTCTTCCATTTTCCTTTCATGGGGCACATTCACGTAGAAAGCTTTATTAAGTTTGTGATTCTCCTCTTCAATTCCAAGGCACATTCTTGTTGTTCTATTGCTTATGAAATTGAAATCTTACAGTTCCTTGTATATCTGGATGGGGGGAATCAGTAATTGCAAATCCATTATCTTCTAGAACATGGGTAGAAGATGGTACTCCAAGCGGCCATATGAGCGTTGAAGTCTATCTTATGTGATTATATGGCAACTTCTCACTTGCTGATTACTGATTTGTAAAGAGAAAATGAACATTTTTCTTCCAATGATATCAAGGATTATAGAGCTTTTATCTTCTCCTGTAGGTTTGGGAATTTAGACGTCAAATTCTTGAGGCTCTTGACTATGATTTGCACCATGAACTGGAATTTACAGAGCAGGTTGCCAAGGGTAATGCAAAAAACTACCAGTTGTGGTAAGTGGAGTTGCCCAGGCACTTTTGACCCCATTAGACTCAGGAACATATTGTGAAAGGATTGTAATTTGATCCCCTGGTTCTGAGTCCTAACATTATTGTTCATGGAGTCACAGTGAAGTTCATTTTTTTTCATAACTCAAGTCTAAATCCCTTTAATGGCTGGTGTTTCTTTGGTCCTTGGTTAAGTTATTTGATGATGGTCTATAAGTTTAGGTTTATGATTTCTACTGCCTCTTGATGAACTGTTAAAAATTTACAAATGCCTCTAAAGGCATCTTAAATCATTGTTTCTTCTTTATACAATTTTAATAATATGACTTTCCTTTTCTGTGGCTGACAGACAACTTTTAAGTTTAAAAAAATGGACAAGCACGGAATTCAATCAAAGCAGACTTCTAATTGAATAAGGATTTAATTCCTTATTCCTTATCTGTTTTAATTAGTTGTAGACGATGAGTCAAAAAATTATATTGCTCGAATGGAGCCTATTTTGATCTGATAGTCAAGAAGCCCCTCAAATGTTTTCCTCAAGTGACAGCCACTTTTGTTGCATTTTAAGTTAGTCAGATATTTGCTGTAGGCATCACAGGCGATGGATTGCAGAGAAACTTGGATCTGATGCTGCAAATAAGGAGCTTGAATTCACGAGGAAGATTTTTCAGGCAGATGCTAAAAACTATCATGCCTGGTCCCATAGACAGGTTTTCTTTCTACTGTCTACATTCTTTGAACATTTAGCTTTGCTCAAAGTGGCATCTTGGTCTCTTAGCCCCTTCCTTAACCCTGGAAAATAAGTATTTCAAATGTGACTGGTCTCAGATTTGATAAATATGTGCAGTGGGTTCTTCAGAATCTTGGAGGGTGGGAAGATGAGCTTGATTACTGTCAGCAACTTATTGATGAAGACATCTTCAACAACTCTGCTTGGAACCAGGTATATCTTTTAAGTATTTGACACTTTTTCCTATTGCAATTATTCAGCAAATATGATAATTACTTGAATGAAATTTTGTTGTTGCTTTCTATTGAACCTCAACAGTGTTACCTGCTTTCTCTATGTATGTATTTTGTGTCGGCATGCATTTTCTCTCAACTCAGCTTTGGACTCCCATCTTCTTAACAGAGATATTTTGTCATTACAAGATCTCCTCTCCTAGGAGGCCTAAAAGCAACTAGAGATTCTGAAGTTGCCTATGCAATTGAATCCATTAAAAACTTCCCTGAGAATGAGAGCCCATGGAGATACCTCCGTGGTCTTTACAAGGATGATGCTGCAGCCTGGATAAACGATCCTCGAGTCCCTTTAATATGTCTGGATGTCCTCAAAGGAAAGAGAAACTGTGTGTTTGCTCTAAGTACTCTGCTGGATCTCCTCTGCCATGGCTTTAATCCGAGCCAAGAATTGATGGATGCTGTAAATGGGATGAGGATTTCTGATTCAGATCCAACAGGTTCTGATTGTGGTTTGGCAAAATTGATCTGTTCAATACTGGGGCAAGAGGATCCCATGAGAACCAATTATTGGGAATGGAGGAAGAGTCAGCTGCCCTAGTTCTTTTATGTATGACTTGTTTGCCCGTATGTTGGTCTTTGGTGTCAGGATGGACGTAGGAAATATGGGTATATGGGTACATCAAATAGTGTTCTGATGAAAATCCTTAATTAAGTAGTTGGATCTCTGAATAGAATCCTCTTACGTGCTGAGCCCTTTTGCCATTTAGTTTTGGAATGCAGATGTTGAATGGATTTGACGCTTAACGTATTACTTGTTTTCGTAAAGCTTGCACAGAAGTCCAATTCGTGTCTGAATATTTGGATTGTCAGAATTGCATGCCCCGGCTCTGGCACTGTGACATTCGGGAAAGGTTCCGGATGGAGTATGCTTCTCTGTTCCATTAAGGAGACTGGCCAGGCTTCATATGGCAGTCGGATTCTACTTCTTGTGGTTCCAACATGAGTTGAATCTAATTGGGTCAACAAAACTTCCCTTGCCATGGTTTGTCAGTGGACAACTAAACTTCATCTTTAGTTACGTTGGGCTGCTATCAGGATCTCCCATGGCTGAAGCCCAAAGTTGAAAAAGTTGCGTTTTTTTTTTCTGGATAATTAGGATGAAAGACGCAGGAAAATGAAATTAGTAAGGTTTTTATTGATGAATTTTCTTTATTCCTAATCTCTCAATCTTTAGTAGTAAAAAAGTGAAAAAAAACTTATTGAAAAAGGTAAAAGGAAAAAAAAAAAAGGAAAAAAGGGTCTCACAAGGACTCGCTCAATGGCTCTAATCTCTACCAAGGATACGAAACCAACATCTCCACGTCGCCACACCAAATTAAGACGTTCATCTTACTTGTTAGGCGGCCCCTAAGTTCCTCTTTTCCACTTCCCAAGCATTCGGCTGATCCATTTCAATCGATTTTCCACTCTCTTTCTCTCCTTCCCCCATGCACTTCTTCTCCTAGACGACCGGGTAAGTCCCCATCCCAGGCCACCCTGACCGCAGCTGCTTCTTGTCGACCTCCTCCCAATGTCGAACACACCGCCGGAATCATCCTACTTGTCACCTCACATCACGATCCTCCTAGTCGTCATACTCGTTGTGTTCTTCTTCGCAACGTCCATCATCTGCCTCTGCAAGTGCTTCGTGGAGAACTTGTTCACCAGCTGGCGACTCCACAACAGCCCGACGGTGAATGTGGTGGTCGTCAACTCCAGGTCGGGGCTCGAACGCTCCGTGGTGCAGTCGTTCCCCACATTCGTGTACTCGAGCGTAAAGGAGCTTAGGCGGGAGAAGTACGGCCTCGAATGCGCCATATGCTTGCTGGAGTTCGAGGATGACAGCGTCGTCCGGCTGCTGACCTTCTGCTACCACGTCTTCCACCAGGACTGCATCGATCTCTGGCTTGAGTCCCACAAGACCTGCCCGGTTTGTCGCCAGGATCTCACGCTGCCTCCCGAGAAGGCGCTCGAGAGATCCCCGGTCATATCCCGGGATCGAGACCACAGCGCCTTGCCCAGCATCAGGGAGAGCAGCAACGAGTCAGTCGACTACGCGATCTGCATCGACATCAAACAAGATGAAGAAGAAATTAGTGGAGTTGATGAAGGCAGAACTCGGAGTGCCGAGCGAGCGACAAATGCAGTCAGTCCACAGCAAGAGGCCGAGAGGTTCCCTAGGTCTCATTCGACGGGGCACTCCATCGTTAGAAGTAACGGTACTGCGGTCGTGGACAAGTACACGTTGAGATTTCCCGATCACGTGGAGGTCAAAATCATCCGAGGACGGACGGGAAGCTGTGTCACTTTCGGAGAGGTCTCGAGATGTAATAAGAGAATTCGGAACGGAGGATTCGGTGAGGTTTCGGGGTCTTCCAAGTAGAGACGTAGACAATCCTGTCAACAAATCACCTCCTTTCTCCATATTTCCGTTTTCAAAGGCCTCTGGCAATGGCATGTTTCCGGTCAGACGGTCTGGTCTCTGATCCGACAATGGCTTTAGCCCATCTTTGAATCTAGGGATGGACGTAAGAAGTTTCTAATCAGATGGCTTGGTGTTCGAGTTGTGTGTAATTTGGGACACCCAATTTGAAGATGGCTCGATGTTTAATGGTTAGCCGGAAATTTTCGTCAGAAAGGAGGGGTTAGGAGTTAGAATTGATCTTTTCCGTGTGTAGGCTGAGAGAGAATCTTGCGATCAAATAGCACTTGCTCTCATTTTCTTCTGTTATTAAGAATCCACTCAATTGGCACATTTAATATATATATATATAGTTATTATTTGAAATACATTACCATGGTAATGTATTAGTCAAATTGATCACGACAGTCCATCTTAATTTTGATGGATAGTTATTTGATTTAATTTTTGATAATATTCACTAAAAAGGCTATTATGCAACTTCCTTGATTTCTTGTTAGATGATATCTTTTTATGGTAAATGTGTTAGATGAAATCTTAATAGTATGTATCCATCCATACATGATTTTTACCTTTAGGGACAATAAGTGAAATTATATTGAATTATTACAAGTAATATGATCGAGTCGGTTAACCCTCAAGTATTTTGTTGATACTTATAGAACAAAAAATCAAGTATTTTGTTAAAGATCACTGATGTTTCCTAAACGACACTGTCCTACATATTAACATTTCACAAAACCATGATGTGTAATTTATCCGAGATATATCTTCAAAATTGACCACCATATTAGTACCATATTTATTCAACTATCCAAATAATTATAAAAAAAGGTTGATAGTAGAAAAAGATACGAATTTTTCATTGATTTAAAAGTATATAAACTTATACAATATCAATTTTTGTGTTAAATAAGTTGATGTGACATATAAAATTTACGTATATAATAAATCGTGATAAGATTATTTATTTCTAATTTTTGTTATTATCCTATACTCATAAATAAGTGAGTGTCTATATGTAATTCATTGAATCATTGAATAAAGTTATATATATGTTCGATCTTTCATACCACCAGGATTCCTATCCCTTCTCCTTACTCCTCCTCAAGTTTGACAACCCTCTTACATTTTTTTTCTGGTCCTATCGACTCCTTTATAACCGGGTGTTTCTTTTTTTTACTTCAAAGGTAAAATTCTACTCTTATTAGTAGATTTCATGATTTAGTGAAAATACTAATTTCGTCACACACTCTAAGCATGACCCTGTAAATTCGATCCAACGGCCGGGCCCATGACATCCAAAAGTATGATTTACTTTATTAGATCTTTATATTCGCATTAAGATCTTGTACGGTTGAAAGAAACGTCAACATTCTCATATAACTGTGGATCCATTTCATCATTACATAAATTTCGTCAAAATTTATCTAATTTTTGTTAAATTAATTTAATTTGTTCCTCTTGCACCCTTCCTTGTATCCCTTAAGTAAGTTTTGTCCTCAGACAAGATTTCTGGATCGAGGTCCCTGAAGAACACTAGATATATAGCCCATCTTTCTCTAGAAAGTGTACCATGAAGATGACAAGCATGTACACAGCAATGAGCCCTTTGTTTTGTCTTCACAGTAAAAATCATTAAACGAGTTGACTAAACAAAAGTATGCCCGACACTCGTCCACAATGACCCATAAACAATTTCCAGTTTTGGGAATGTCACTAAAGCCATGCCTCTATCTCATCATGCCACACGACAAACCTTGATTTAATTTCAACAGATTGATGCACTCCAATATGAATGAGCGTGATGAAGTCACCGTGCAAAAGGAAAAAAGAAAAAAAAAAGAAAAAGGAATGCCTGCAAAAGACAAACCCCATTTTCTGACGATCTTTCAATGGGTATGCAGGGGGATCAATCTTCATTCCTATCAGGGACTAACAGGCTTGGTCGAGACGACTGACCCTCGTGTACAAAACCCAGCTTCGAATTTCCAATAATAATTGCCCCGGGTTGTTGAACTCGACAATGGCGTTGTGTTGAATTTCGGAGGCGAATCGAAGTCAGAAGCTGTAGTTGGGTTTGAATAGCCTCTTGCTCAAGGGCTTCGAGCCGCTATCCCTAACTGGCTCGCTTTCTTCCGCTAATTCTTCTTCTTCTGTATCCTTGAAAGCGGGATGGCTCAGAATGCAGTTGAGAAGCTGAGTCCCACGGAGAGCATTTGTCAATGGCAAGTGCCCCTCGGGGGTCTCGTCGGTCAGTTCCCACATGAACTCTGCAGGGAAAGACCGGTAATTGTACTGCTCCACTTCGGTGTCGAGCTTCTTCATCCACCCGACCTTGATGAAGAACTTGCTGAAGTCCTTGTTGGCCTTCTCCTCCCATATCCTCTTCTGGACCGAGTACCCGAATTTGCCATCGCTGTGCTCCCTCCAGAGGGAGTCTATAGCTCTCAGGTCAGATTCCGAGATGAACTGGACCTCGGAGAAGAAGACGTAGCCCCGCTTCACGGCCGCCTCGCCGGCGAGCGCAATGAGGAGACGCCGGGTATCCTCGTCCGCCTGGCGGTAGTCCTTGGCAGCGAGGTGGCCACGGAGGGTGTCTAGGGCTGTGGCGGGCTCTGAGGTGGAGGCAGCGGCGGCAGCGGCAGAAGCAGCAATTGTGGTGGGACGAGTGGTGGGGGAGAGGGAATGTGTGGTGGTTGTTGAGGAGGAGAGGGAGGGTTTAGGTGTAGCGGCGGCGGGCTTGAGGAAGAATGCGGCGGAGGGCTGCGGCGGCTGCTTGTGGTGGCGGTGGCCGGGGAGTTGGTGGTGGCGGAGGGAGTGCATTGACTTGGTGGCCATGGTTTAGAGAGGGGTGTTTCAATGAGAGACTGAAGCTGAGTGCAGCGGATTGATTATTAGACGTGGAGGCAGATAAGGAATGAGTGAACCGAGAGTTCAAAGGGCCATCTTGAGGAATACGAGGGGGAGGCTTTTGATTGGCCGCATTGGGCTTGAGGATAGATTCCTCTACCTCCCCTAAATTGTTCATTTTTTTTAAGGGAAAAATAATTTAGAATAATTCCATAAAAAAATATGGTATATTCCACATACCATGTCCCTGGAATCAATCACTTGATCAAATTTCCCAATCCGGATAATAAAACAAAATTAGTACAATAATATTATATTTAGTCTCAAAACAGGAGATTTATGTCCATATTCTTGACAAATGGACATACTTTCTCCAACTCTCTTCTGCCGTACCCTTGCAAATCATGGAATAAAACCCCCGTAATATAGTCTATACCCACATGAGACATTGTCAAATCATTAATATTACAAAATATTGGAAAATAATATCCTATGATATTAATCCTTAACATTAAGAGTTATATTAAATGAATTGGATATACGTTCAAATCGTGAGTAGTTGATGAGATTGTGAATTCAATTTTTCTCTTAAGTATAAACTCTTAACAAGATCATTTATACATGTGCTTACATAAATTCATGAATTTTATGAGATATTTATAGGTTATATCATCGAATATGATGGGACTTTTTTTTTTTACAATCTATCTTTTAATTGAGCTGTTTTACACTTTCATATATTTGTTGTCGTAAGTGATGTGTACATATGTTATATCTAATTCTTTTCCTACCAATAATGCCAAATTAAAGTGCACTTTCTCAATACCTCAAATCATAACGCTGCCCATGCCAAAAAAATGCACATACCTTCGTGTCTGCTTTCAAGCTTCAGTGGCAAGTCAACTTGGTAAACAAACTCAAAGGAAGCGGGAGTACGATCTTTCTGGGTTATGATTGACATATTAGATTATCGTCCCATAAGATCAGCGGCCCCTATAGCTCAGTGGTAGAGCGTCAGTCTTGTAAACTGAAGGTCCGTAGTTCGATCCTGCGTGGGGGCAATTTTTCATGTCATTTTTCCACTTTATATAATATGTTAATTCCCAAAATTAAGAACTTGAGAGAGAAACAGCCTTTGGGCTGTTCCTTTAGCTTCTGTCTGGGTTTCGATTTACTGGGACTCGAGGAGTCGTCCCTTAAAACCTCAAAGTTTCAGCCACGATCAACAGTGACTACCCTGTGAAGAAGTTTTGAAATAGCTATCCAAAGCAAAAGCACATTAGCTCTTAGCAGGAAATACATCTCTTTTTGCAGCAGTTGGCACATACATGCAGTTCCAGAGCCAAAGGCGACTGTGGCCACATCCCGAAAAGGAAAACGATTTGAAATGCCATTTGCATCAATCAGAGAAAGAAGAACATGGTGATGACAATAGTTTGGCTGCTTTCAGTTACTGCACCTGATTACACAAACCAACTTAGAAGGACGCAAAGGGGCTGAATCCATCTTGAACAACTTGTTATACAAGTTCCAACAGTAGCACCAATGATACTTCATAGTCCAGTCAAGAGCTACTCGACTCTGAGCATATTCACAAGATCTCTACAGTAGCACAGTCCTGGTTGTACTTGAATAGCTAAGCTGATCTATACAAAATTGGGTGCGGAGCAAAATTTCTTTTATTTTCATTTTGGGTCATTCAAGTTTTCAGCATTTTTAACGTAATTGGACATGTAAGAAGAATTTACTGGTTATGGTAAACGGACTTGTATAGATTCAGTTGTTTGAAAGAAAGCAACGCACTAGGGAATAATCCTTTAGTTCTGTTTCCTGCTAATTACTACCAAAAAAAAGGGACAAGAGTTGGATCATTCATTATATTGCATTTCTGGATTCCTTTGTCGCCTTTTCCAGTAACTTGCAACTGACATAACATCTTCTATGGATCTGTTGTCACTAAATTTTTGTTGTTTAGTACGCCACACTAACTATAAAGCAGTTCTCTTGGCGTACAGGTGACAATTGGTTCTATTAATCTAAACCTGTTGCTTATTGTATTTGGTGTCAGCATACTGTCAAGGTATTGTACTGAAGGAAGCAAAGATGTTGAAGGGGAGAAGTGACTCAAACATGGGAATTGGATGTATGGTGGAGACTTGTAGTTCTCTCAACTGACCTTGTGCAGATTGTTGCAAAGGCGTGCAGTTTTTTCCATAGATTCTTTGAGGTTGTTAAATATACGCTGCTGGTTAGCTAATGCGCTGAAACAAGTTGCTCTCTTGGTATAGGGAGATTTACTTCCTGCAGATGGTGTTACTGAATATATTGCTGGTGATGAATGGGAATCTATTATGACTGCTTCTTCTCCCAATGTTGATGGAATAGGAAATGAGTGTAGTGCATCCCAAATGACTAAGAGGAGGACCTGGCAAAAGAGATACCTTTTTAAGCTATGCCAGTGGAAGTGAACTTTTAAATATGTGAAAGTTTGTCTTGCTTAAGCCCTACCTCCATATTAGTGACTGATCTTTTAAGCAATCAAGATGGAATTTGTGTCCAGAGATCATTCAAGGAGAAAGGAAACCAAAATTCTTTAACATTTCGTGCTTGAACAAAGGAAACGCTTCAGATTGTGGATCTTTTGGAGCTAGTTTTATGGTTTCTACAGACTAGGCACCCGCATAAAATCTTTTCCTTCAAGTGTAATGTGAGCTTCAGAAAAATCGTCCTTCACAACAGTTTTTTATTATCTATGTGAGAATATGTCTCCAGTTTGTTATTACAGAGTCATCAGTAAGTCCCATATTTTTTGTACATGATCGTTTGCACCTTCTCGGTGCTCACTAAGA
The DNA here is from genome assembly GCA_900006705.1 of Sonneratia caseolaris. Lineage (NCBI taxonomy): Eukaryota > Viridiplantae > Streptophyta > Magnoliopsida > Myrtales > Lythraceae > Sonneratia > Sonneratia caseolaris. Next base: position 319,231 of record CXYZ01002153.1, read on the forward strand.
TTGTGAATATCAATGTAGATGTTGCTTGTGCTCTTGGAGTATCTCTATCATCAGTGTGATACACCCCTAGTACATTGAGATCTAAAGCCGAGCCATGTCCTTATTGATGCTGAAATTCTTTATTTATCATTAAAAAGAAAAGTTAGTAAAGACTAGTCAGTTACTTCTCTTCTCTATATGCTGAAGCAGGACTTCAGTCCAAACTCAGAATGATTTCACACATGGTGATAAAGATACCTCTAAGTCAACTCCGAATAGGGTAAACGGGTGGGAATGAAGGGTGGTGGATTTTGAAGCATGATGCAAAGAGGAAAAAGCTGCAAAAGGGATTTGGTCAGGCTGTTAATGATAAGATGGGCTTCACTACAGCAAGGATTCCATTTCTGGCAATCTGTACTCTTTCGCCATCCTTGTATTGTGTCCGACACAAGCAGGGAGGCCCTGCAATGATATTCTGTGGATTTCATAAGCTCTGTATAAATGATTGTCTTTTCAGAATAGTCACAAAGTGATGTCTGAAGTATGAAAATGCCTTGATGAATGAACTCCATCTCATCTCATTAGTTAATAGTGCTGGAACAGTTGGCTGGTAAGATACCTTGAACCTGCTGTCTCTAGTCCAATTTTTGTTGGAAAAATATTTATAATGTGAATGGGGAATTGTATTCCCCGTTGGATCAGATTGAGACTATAATTTGAGATGATCCTCTATACACTTCTATAAATAGGAGGCGGTTAATCTCTTTTATGTCATCGAAAATAGAGTTTTCATTTCGAAACTTGCATCAAAGTGTCTCCTTTTTCTAGCATTTTTCAGTAGCATTTGTTTGAGTTTACCAAGAGTTAAGAGTCCGTGCAACCCACAAGACCTGCAGCTGTTAAATCTTCAGAGACTAATGCAACGTATTCTTAGCATGCCATGAGTTTCGGTTTTTCTGCTTTTTGTTTAAGTTTATTTTAAACTACCTGTTATCTGCTTTCCTGTTTGATTCAAAAATGATTTTATCCCCTTCCTCTATTTATGTTACATGACTTTATAATAAAATAAGAAAAAAAATAACTTTTAGGGTCCAATCTAGTTTCATTGCACTTTTAGGATCAAGCAACAATCTAATTCCGTTATACTTTTAAAATCACGGTTCACTATTTCGGATAATAATTTTGACCTTGGTGTGCATCTCTACCTTTTCCATGATATGGCCCAGTGCGAGTATCTAGGGAAAGGACCGGAATGGATTCCTCCTTATTTCTTGCTTCATTGCATGCATTGGCCTTCTGTGGCCTTGGTAATTTGTCTTTCTCGTCCTGGAAACAGGGATGAAGACGATGTTGGAAGTTGACCGTCAAGCAGTGCAAGGTATGAACTTTCTTCGCAGTTCTAATAAAAAGATAATCATAATCATGGATTTTTTGCTTTCACAACAGAAAATGGAGAGATTCTTACCACTGCGTGATGATGTCGTAGTCTTCTTCCTTGACAAGAATTGCACGGTAGTTTTGCTCTGAAGAGAGCGGAGTATTGACATCCCGGACAATGATTCTATTCGCGGTCATGGCGAACTCTTTGTCTGACTGAGATCATTGGAAATTCTCTTTCATTTAAAGGAGAATCTCCATCACATAATTCTTCCCATTATCTTCCATCTCGATGTGGCTCACTCTTGGTTCATGTCTATTATATTTTTAGACAGGTCACAGATGGCAAACAAGTGGGCGTAGGATAGTGGCAACAGAGTCTGAGCTTTGTAGAGGAGATAGTATCTGTTGGTGGAAAACACAACTTTGGCGGTTCTGTTTTTCATTATATTGCTTCTAGCATCAGCTCTTGGAGGAACGAATGCAAATTCCATCTGGCTTGCAATATCATGGCTCCGGTGTCATCACTGTGATTTCGGGTCTCCTCTTTACAAGCAGTTTATTATGCATACCATGTTATACTAACACATGCAGTACTTAGTATCCTGTAAGGATGATTTTGGAACTTATTTCATCTCACAGAGGCCTTCAGTTATCCAGCATCGGGAGTCCTGTAAACCATGTAGTTCTGGCATGATCAACAATCTGACTGTGTCCTTGGAAGATTTTCATCCCGTTTGGGCATCTGCTTATGACCCTGTTTGAAGAAGTATCCAAAGACTCAAGTAAACCATATTAGCTTAAAGTAGGAACTACAACTATTATTACAGCAGTAGACAGATATAAGCTGCAGTTGAAGAGCCAAAAGTGAACCACAGCCAAATCGCGAAAAGAAACAGATTTGCCATGGAGTCATCTCAATAGGAGAAGATTAGAGTGATGACAATAGTTTACTTGCTTTGTAGAAAGCTAAAGACCCACCAAAATGCTAGAAAGATTCTACACCCAGTTACACAAATCGAATTAGACATAAAAGAGGATGGAAGGGAACCGAGTCTGATTGCTTCTTGAGCAACTTCTTAATCAAGTTCCAACAGTAGCACCAGTGATAGATCAGAGTCAGATCAAGAACTGCTTAAAAGGTTAGTACTTTCATGAATAACTAGGAAAGATTTCATTCGGGTTTTCTTCAGAAATTATGCTGCAGAAACAAGTTCTCCTGTGGAGAAGCAGGACCGATCTCTTCCTCAAGGCACCTCAGTCCATCCCCGAGTCCACTTCCTATAAATCCCCCATTTCGTGCTTCCAAGTTCTTGCCTTCAATATCAGCATCAGAGACAGATGATTTCCACCTCTGGGATGAGGTCACGCTTGGGAAGGTAATCCATGAGGGCGCCCTGAACTCTATCCTCTGGTCCTCAGGTTCCACCACATCAGCATCAGAGACAGATCGGTTTGAGGACCTCTGGGATGACTTCTTGTGGAGCCGCCTGCTACCAAGCACAACCTCAGTCGGCAAAATTGGCTGGTCTGTGCATGGGCTTCCCATCAGCTGGGCAAGAGCACGTTCTAAAGCAGTTGTCACCTTGTCCATGGAGGGCCGATCTTTGCCTCTCATCCTCACGCACTTACATGCCACATTAGCTATCCGTTTCAGTGATTCAAGATCACTCGGAGGGATCAGATCGGGGTCCAGGATCCTGGCAAAATCCCCAGCTTTTATCAGGGGGACTGCCCATTCAACTATGTTGGCCTCCTCATACTGCATATCAATCACCTTTCGACCGCTGAGGATCTCCAGCAGTAGGACGCCAAAGCTGTACACATCAGACTTGGTAGTTAAATAGTGGAGCCTATAATACTCAGGGTCAAGGTACCCCAGTGTGCCAGCCGGCAGTTCTGCCAGCGGAGAACCACTCTCTGCAGGACCCAGCAGAGATAGCCCAAAGTCGGCCACTCGGGCATTGTGCTCCTCATCAATGAGGATGTTTGAAGACTTAATATCCCGGTGGATAACAGGGGGGCAAGCATATCCATGCAAGTATTCAATTCCTCGTGCCGCCTGGACTGCAATTGTTACCCGTCGAACCCAATCCATCTTCTGCTTTAGAGCCCGACATTTTCCATGGAGGTGATGGTGCAGTGAGCCATGGGCCATGAACTCATACACCAAGAGCCTCTCCCCTCCTTCCTCGCAATAACCGAGCAAGTTGAGCAAGTGAGCGTGGTTCAGCCTCGATAATAGATCCAACTCTGTCCTGAACTCCTTCGAATTCTTTGGCTTGTTATCGCTGGACGAGGACATTATTGCTCTCTTCACCGCAACCACTGTCCCATCCTTCAGCACCCCTTTGAACACGCAAGAAAAGCTCCCTTTCCCAACTTGTGATTCCTCCTTAAAACCATTAGTCGCCCGCTCGAGCTCTTCGTAAGTAAACATTTGAGCTCTCGTGATCTTCAGATCATCCAAATCAGACCCAATGGCAACATCTTCATTAGGAGTATTCATCCCTCGCAGCTTTAGTTTCTTGGCACTTAAGTTTCCTCTTGAGCATTGACAATTGCGCAACTTGTAACGGACATAAAGTATGGCAGTTGTTGACACAATTATTACCACAAAAATAGCAAAAACAATCTCTGCAACAACGATAGGCAACTGGACAGCCCAGAATCTGTCATTTTTATCACCCCTCTTCCCACTAATTGAATTCGAACAGTTTGAGAAGCATTCAGAGGAGAAGCAACCTGAGCAGTTATAACCGCATTTCCGATCAGACCTCAGAGAGCACTTCTCTGTCTCGTACATCTCATGAGGGCAAGGGCCTCTGCAAGACAAACAAACCCTCGAACCAGGTAAGCTGCATGGAGCGTTATCATCATTGCTAACTTCATATGAACCAGGAGGGCAGGGAGTCAACTTGCAGAGCCCAGGTGACACAGCTATGGGGAGAGATGTGGGAAACCCATGACCCCAACAGACAGGCATCAGAGATTTCTCAGCGAGGATCCCACAAGTAAAATAATTCCCTGCAGCAATTTCGAGGACTCTGACATTGCTTGGAGAAGGAGTACTAGGCTTCATCATGAATCCCCAGCAGATAATACTGTGATCAGAGGCTTTGATCCCACAAGCATGGAATTTGCCCCCAACAATGGAGACCATTGTGTCCCTTGGTGGCAAGTCCACATTCCCCTGATGGAAGTACGAAGAATAGTCCACTGAGATTTCCTCCTCGATATCGAGACTCCTCCCCCAACAGAAAACCCGAGAATTCCCACCTTCTAGGATCCCGCAGACATGGTACCCACCTGCTGCAATCTTCTGGAATCTCAGTTGCTTGGGAGCCAAGCTAATGACCCTGCCGCTTGTCTGGTCACCCCAACAGAAAACTGTATTATTGACCAAGAAAAGCCCACAGTTGAAGCCCGAACCTGCCGATATGGATGATACCTGTCCACTGAAGCCATAGCTTGCAGTCATATTATAACCCCAGCAATCAACTAAAGAAAAATTCCCACCCTGGAGTTCTGTCACAGATTTTCTCAGCCCGCACAAATGGTAATCCCCTGCACTTATCTCGCTGTACTCAGCCCCTTTCGTGATGGGCTGAGGGACGCCCATCTGAATGTAGCTGCTGCTTCCCCAGCAGTAGGGCTGATTCGATCCCATCAGAAGACCACAGACAAACCCATCACCGGCAGTTAACCCGAGAAATGGGAAGTGGGCAGGGATCCCATAGATTATCGCCGAGTTTGACCCGTAACAGTTGACAAGCTGGGAACCATCTGAGCTCAGACCACAGAAGACTGGGCCATTTTCACCATAGGAGATGGCAATTGAGGACATTGAACCCAAGGCCGAGGCAGAGCTCCACAAGTTCGGTACCAAAGCAAGCTGAAGCATGAACCGGAGGGGAAGGAACCAGGATTTTCTTCTGCCGCTTCCCATTTTGAGTAATGTCCCAGCAAGTGAAGACTCACAAACGAGCGTTGACTGCCAGTACTGTCCTCTGTTGACCGCTCAGTGTTACCATAAGTTTCAATGATCAGTATAAAATCTAAATTGCAAGAGCTGAGAGCTATGCTTCGGAGAATTTGTCACCAAACTAATAAATAAAGATTCTAAATTGTCATCTACAAATCTCGAAAGGTGGCATCTTTCCCAAATTTTCAAGAATACATCTTCCCACTCTGCTTGATCTGCAAAACCAGACAACAAAATTCAAAGGCTTACTCAGTCTGTTTCGGAGAACTGAACTTACGATGGAAAACCCACCGCTGGAATCTCCAACGTCACTTCTTCCTCTGCGACTTCTTCAGAAACACAGCAAGAAGCTCAACGGGGGAGTGTTTCTTTTCCCCTCTCCTCTGCCCCGGGGTGAGTAGGTGGGAAGAGTAGATGAGATAGATCATAAATGGCAAATGGGCTTGAGGAGAAAACTATGCAAAGAATGTGCAGAGGTAGACGAGTGGGGGTGGGAAGAGGAGAGGAGCAATAAATGGAATAGAACTGCAAGCCTCTCAATATGTGCGAAGTATAGGTGAAGGCATTAAATGAAAAAGACGAGCTAATGCACTCAACATTGATCTCCTTTCTCATCCATGCTCCGCCCCTGTCTGTCTTTGCCTGTGTCACCAATTCCCAATTTTATATCATTTCTTTAACAATATCCTCAGCTTCACCCCTTCGGAGGGAAACTGGAAAATCTATCAGTTTGTTTTCATTTCAATATCAAAAAAAAAAAAGTTTTTTGATTCAGACGCTAATGATTGTCTTGGTAAATCTGTACCTTTTAATAGGTCCGCACAAGACAACATTAAAATAATGGAGGCAGTGTTTTGACGGGAAGAGTGACGTGGATACTATAAGAAATCTTTGGCAAATCTACTCCTCTATATATGAATCAGAGAATAGCACCAATAGTAAAATTTCTTCTTTGGCCTCAATGCCAATAAGATAATAATTTATTTAATACTCACAACTGGATAATCATAACCTGGTAATAGAAAAAGAAAGCTATTAATTCCTCCTATTTTGCTTGATAAGTGATTTTTTTCAAAAAAATCTTTTTATGAGAATATCTCACAATAAGTCATAAATTTAGTACATATAAATCAAAATTTTAAGAAATAATTAAAAGAAAATTACGAAAAATTCCTTCGAATAACTTGTTACATCATAATCTTTATGAACAAGTAAATATTCTTGCGTGCATTAGGATATCTTACATAATAATTAATATATCCATTCTCATATTGTTAACAATGTAAGAAATATTACTTTATCTAGAATAGAAAAAATAATATTACGATATAAAATCATATCAATCAATTACATTAGTTATATATATTATTATTTTATAATATTATAAATATTTACTTACGTATTTAGTTATTTTACTATAACATATAAATAGGTAAGACTCTTTTTTGTGTGAGTTCAATTGAAAATTGGGTGATATTTCAGAGAGTATAATCATAGTTTTAAAAATCAAACCAGGTTAGCCGATTTGATCGGTTCAACTGGGAACAACCACTCATTCAGTCTGGTTACTATAAAAAAACCCAATTGCACTATGAATAAGGTCAACTCCAATTGAACCAGCCGATTCTCGGTCCGACCGGTAAACCCGATTAAACCGTTAAATATCGGTCCACTTAAAATTAAAAAAATAAAAATATATTATAATATATTTATTTTATTTTACTATATTTATATGTATATTTTATGTTAATTTTTTATTTAATATAATTGTTATATTAATAATTTTTCTTATAAATCATATTAAATTATAATATTATGTATTATTATTATTATTTATTAAATATACAATTCAACCAATTAACTCTTAGTCCGACCATAAACTTATATCTACACTAGTTCCTAGTTTAGTACTATTTTAAAAACTATGAGTATAATAATCTCTCAATTTTTTTCATTTATATAGGTATCACGTACGGAATTATAAATTTCTTGTTTCCATCATTGCCGGTTGAAATTCTGGGTCCCATTATTTCGTACAAATGATATTGCATATTTTGACCTAAGAGCCAAATCATTAAGTAAGTGGTTTTTTTAATTGGATGAATTGTATTTTTTAACAGAGGATGAATGGGGCTCTTGCTCATTAATTATTACATAACCAAAACAAAAGAGTTAATATGTGAAATGGTAAATTGACTGGCTGACTACTTCAATTGGGCTTGTCATGAGTGTATGACAAGTTATACACATTAAGTAGAAAGAAGCTCTTAGGTAAGATAGGAGAGAACAAATTCCGTTGCATAAAAAGATTATGTACGATTATTCTATTAGTTTAAAATTTTGAGTGAGAGAAATGGAGTTTGGCGTAGTAACACTATTCTCAATCTAACAACCAAATTATTATAAGGTCGATTATCGTTGGAAGACTTGTTGTGTTCCATTTATTGTCCTCTTCCCCAATTCCATTCTAAATTCATAAACTTCCTATATTATCTAAAAAAAATTGGGTGAGAATTCTACATGACGTTACGGTGGATTACTATATGATTCACACCATGTTAGGCCCAAGACTCAGATGCTAACTTGTGACCTAGTTGTTATTCAAGATCGGGAGGGAAATGCTTGGCTCATAAGTAAAAAATCCATGATCGAAAAGAGAAATGTCCTATTTGTGGTTAATTGTTGAGATTGAACCCCTCGTCTGAGTACAGATGAGCCACTAGCCCTTTTTTTTTTAATCAACAAATATAAAAGATTCATTTAACTAATGAGAAGGTCCCGCTGGTCCTCCTCCAAAACATACATAGTATCAGTGTCTTGCTGTCCCCCTAGCTTACAGAGCACATGGCCATGCTGATTGTTTTGCCTAGATATATCCATTGACAAGAGAATGATCCAAAAGAGCTGACGGCAGAATTCAAACCAGATATTACACGTTCGCAATCCCATGAAGGAGGAGTAGAACAATTAATAGATAGGACTATCGATTTGGCATCAGAGAAGATGGTGATACAAGGCCAGCATTCCTGCTTTTTTCTAACTTGGATGCTGAGAGTACAGCACATGAGCTTCAGGCTGAGCAACTGCCCTTGATATCCCATGCAGCATTGCCATAGTTGTATGTATGATCTTCTCCGTCCTATCATAAACATTTTTCTTTTTTCGGCGAGAGTAATCAGCATCTTTCATTTTTTCCTATATTAGAACTCAATATTTAGTGAATAAACTATTAAATATCACATATAAACAAACGGATATTGAAAATCATTCGAAGGATTCCAAAAATCATCTTGATTTCGTCGGCCATTTGTCCACTCTTAACTCAAGTGAATAGGACGTGCATGCGATTCATGAGTAGTTATTTAAAAGGTCGTGAGTTCAATTTCTCATCTAATGCATCGCCTTGATGAGATCATCCATGTATTTATGTTTGTGCATGAACTCTCGATTAAAAAAATAGTTGTACCTTGACAATAACTTGATGAACAATTTTAAGATAACATATTTGGCCAAGAATTGCAAGATGTGTCTCTTCATGAGAGCGGAAAATATCAAGACTCATATTAGCCCACGTTTCTTTCCGACTTCCAATTCCTTCTACGTTTTGTGAGTCATTCGGGTGCCTCGGAATCACTTAAATGCATAAACCTTCAATTTTATGATGTGGATTAGATGCCAGACATTCAGCATATATTATGAGTTATTGGATTGTATTAATTGATCATAAAGTATTTGATTAAACTATTAAATGATTCCTAAAACTTCCTAATTATGTTATCAGTCAATAAACATTATCTACATTATTATTATTATTATTATATGGTGGGGTGTCTCTTAATTGTGTCATCCGCCATGTACCAGAATTTATGCAAGTGGGGTACACAAATCACGAGAACCGTGAAAAAAAAAATGCAAAGAGTAAATAATTAACCCAGAAAAGAGAAATAAAATTGATCAACTTTAGACAGTATTTTACTCTTATTTTTAGTTGGGAATAATGTATGACAAATATAAGAAATAATGAAATACATATATATGGGAAATATAATGGAAAGAGAAACTTTTAGTTTATTAAGGTATAATTAATTTAAATTTAAATGGAGTACTTTTATTATTTTATTATTAGTTCGATCTAATTTAAAATTATTGAACCAAACCATATAAAAAATCAATAAATTATAAATATTTATTTAATAACTTTTTACTTTATTTGAGTTATATTTTAGAAAACCGGTTCAGTTTGATTAACCATGGTTAATTGGCTTAAGCATACCAAGTAATTAACGGAAGCGTACTAAGTAATTAATCAAACATTTTTTTGGGCAAAAAATACAACAATAAAAATCGGTTCAAATTATTTTAATTATTTTTTCTTTGGTTCCATTCAGTTGGATGATTGATTTGGTTTTTTATTTTTTATTTTATTTTATTTTGAACACATCCATCTGAGGCGGCCTGGTGCCAGCCACCTCGACTGTCTGTGGTTGAGGTTACCGACAATAACCATTCATGGAAAAGCAGACGGTGAAGGAACGAACACGTGGCAAGGAGTGAATGTTTCGGATTGGTTCAAAAAAATCTTGATGGACCAGAAATCCGGTCCAGGTGCAGTTTAGGTTAAAATTCTGAACCACGACCATTTAAGAAGGAAAACTATTTAAAATCGGTTCTCGTGCTTTGGTTGAACCGTCGATCAATCTACAGTTTGTGTAACATAATTGAACTTACCAACAAAAGAGTAATCTTAATTCCGGTTCAATTTTATCCGTTTCATCAATATCATTGGCTTGCATCTGAGATTTTCTCGTTTAATTAACTAGATGAATTCTGTTTGTGCTACAAGAACCACACTGATAAGGACTGTTTTTCTAGTGGTCTGATTTTTGGCTCAGTTCGATCCAGATTGTCTGCCCGATTGGAATTCTTCTTTCTTTTGTTTTTCCGCCCAGCTAGGTGGCGCCTCTCGAAAACATTGGCTTGACACATTATTTATCTATACACTACACTTTATTAATATTTATAAATACAGTTTATGCGAAACTTTCAGGGTTTCACCCCAAGTGAGCCTACTTGAGTCTAAACAGAGATGAGTATGGGGTACAATGACCCCTCATGGAAAATGATCGTATGCCCTATGCGGTCCTTCATTTTGACCCATTTTTCCATATCAAAACCAGCAGAAACTCAGCCACTAGATCGCCCAAAAGAGGCTTGGTGCAAATACAGATAGACGTGGACTAGACTAAATGTAGAAGTAGAACTCAAAGCCTGGAAGCTGATTTTCCGCATTCTGTCCCAAGTACAATCCTAAGTCTTTCCAGCAGTGACTCAAATAGTATCTCCACCATAAATATTTGTGGCTCATAATTCTACTGTAGCCAAAGGAAAATTAAAGACCCACAATACAAGTCTATTGAACATTTTACCTCAGTGGCACTATTTCTCACCCTTTGAGGCGGCTGCCTTCTCTCTCCAGATCGCATGCACCTCATCAGTTCTGAATCTCTGGGTGAAGGTCGATTCCTCCAGTGGGGTTGTCACCCCATGTGCGAACGTGAGGAGACCTGTGTAGGCAATCATCGCCCCATTATCAATGCAGTACCGGTCATCAGTTGCATACAAGTTTCCACCCCGCTCAGAGCACATTGTTCTCATCATCTCCTGCAGCCGCTCATTGCAGCCCACCCCTCCCACAATAAGGACATCCCTCTTGTCGCAGTGGGCCATCGCTCGCTCTGTGATCTCCACAAGCATTGCAAATAGCGTTTCCTAACACCACAATTATCAAAGTATTATGAAGTTTTGAACTAAAGGTCGACCTAGTGCAGAGAAGAAAAACTTAAGTAGAATGTAGTTGCACTACATTTAGCCACCCAAAACTACTATGCATCCCATTCCAGCTCAAAGGCATATGACATTCATGATTCAGCTGACTCACCCAACAGAAAAAGGGAAAGAACATCTTTAAGTGGTTTTGAAAGGTATCCTCCATTTCAGTAACTAGAACAACAGCATAAAATTTAGACCAGCCTAAGATGTAGGGTCTGGTCATGGCAGTTGGTATGCTCACTTCACCCAGAATAGTCTAAATAGGGGTTCAGGTTTTCTGCAAGTTGCTCCTGAATTGGACTAGGGTAAAAATATCAAAAGCTGTACATCATAATTTTTATCTAAATAAGTAGTTTGACCCATCAGTAAGGTCCAAAAAGAGACAATTGCTGCGCATCAATGTTGCTAAGCAAAAATTTATTAATATTGATTCTCTGAGACATTACTACCATGAAAACTACCAACTCTGATTGTTTTCATGTCATAATCTGTTGCACACAGACACAACCTCATGATTGTTTTTCAGAGGAATAAGAAATGGGACTTTAATTTGCAATCAACTGTTACACTTCTGAACAAATGAAAATTCCTTGGAGTATTTTTAGTGGCATGTTTTTTCATAATGAAATTCACTTACCTGAAGTGAGTAGCACAAGTCTGCAGGAGTGCACTCATTATTTTTAAGCTTCTCTTCAGCTGTTGCTTCAATAAAGCTCAAAATTCCACTGAAGGAGACATCCATTCCTTTTACAACATAAGGAAGGTCAATGAACTTCTCTCCTTTCTTGGCAAGCTAAAGAAGAAGAAAAGGCCATATTAGAACTCACTTTGAACCTCGAAGTAATTTCAAGCAAACAGGATTCGTTTTTGAATGCTCAAAAGAAAAAAAAAAAGGTAAATAGGATCATATTTTATAGTGTGTGAAATAGTTAGCAGTTGCAACCAAGAAGAAAATGACTACTCATGGCTACTAATGGATATTCTTGTTACAGTCCCAATAGGCATCAGCCAGTGGCCAATGTTACCCAATCAAAAGCTAAAATAAATCAACCTATCACATTCTGAACAAGTACAGGCAGCTTTCAGCCAAATTCTTTCACCAAATATTTGTTCTTCTGCCCTAAATTGCATTCATCCCATTGTGGGACACCAAGGAGGATGGTCAACATGTCGCTTTATTTGTAATCCAGTGGGAATCCAACCATGCTAAAGAGAATGTGAGTTTTATAGTCCTCCCTCAGCTCCATCATGATAAGAAGTATAACTGTAGGCCACCACAAGCATGAAAAAAGTCACAATGAACTAAAAAGATCACAGATTTATCACAAACAGAATTGACAACAAAATACACACCTGCTCAATATTGTATCCAGGGCTAGGATCATTGGACAAAGTCAAGACTCGAGCGAACCTATCGAGACAATTGCCAACAGCAATATCAATGGTCTCCCCGAAGATCCTATATTTCCCCTCACTATATGCAATCACCTGCGTATTTCCACCACTAACGTACAAAACTACGGGATCATCAGCACCTGTAACAATCCTCCCCATCTCAATATGAGCCACACAATGGTTGACTGCAACAATTGGTTTCTTCCACAGCTGAGACAGAACCCTAACAACAACAGCGGAAACCTGCAATTATCGCCACCATCAGGTCACTTAGAATACAAAGAATCATGAATTTGGCATTACTAGACCGATCTTTAAAACAAGCCAAACCTATAAAAATGAATATGGACTCTCTGTTGAGTAAATGAGAGCTCACAGAACTTTCTAAAAGATTTTGATATTTTCTTTTTTCACATATAGAATCCAATCACACATACCGAATCTATACAATGATATAATAATTGGGTCACTTGAAAGTCTTCGTGAAGAGAAACAAAAAAAAAATGGAAAAAAGAAATGCACCAGAAAATAGTTCCCGCTCTTCATTTCGCTTTTCATGAAAAGCCATAAAACAATTAAAGGTATCGAAATTAAACCTTAGCAGATGTATTTTCAAATAAAAAGATGAGAGATTGTCTTTGCTCTATCACAAATTGGGGGTAAAAAGATAATACCTTGAACATATCTTGGAGCTAGAAAATAGAAGAAAGCTATAGAATTTTCAACAAGACGAGGAAAAGAACAGGGAAAATACAAGGACAAATATCATCAGATATCTCCAAACCACAACCAGACCTCAAATTCAGGGACTACCACGAAGCTTAAACCCTGTGACTGATGCTCTGGGCGTGAAATTAACCAGGACAACAAGCCAGCATACCTGCAATGGAGCTCCCATACCAGGCCCCTTGGTGTAGCAAAGGCAATCAATGTCTTCGGGTGTCACTTGGGCGGTCTGCAGAGCCTCTTTGATGACGGGGAGAACGTGCTGGAGATGGTGCTGAGCGGTCTCGCGGGGGAGAAACCCTTGCCCAGGCGGAGTGATATAAGTGTGGCGAGGGTTTGAGAGAATGGTTCCGTCCAGCGTCACAACCCCTACACCGATCTTGTTGGCCGAGCCCTCGAAGCCCAGGGCTATCATCTTGTTCATCTCTCCTATTCGCAAAGTGAAGCGAAATCTGACAACTCAAAGCAAAAACCTCAGCGATGACAAACGCGACAGAAGCAAACTTGGGTTGAAGTGGAAGGGGATAGACACCAACCGGCCGGAGCTGACGGTGGCGGAGGCAGCAGTGGTGGCGCGGGAAATCTTCAGCAGTGCTAACGCTCGAAACCTAGTTGGGGAAAGTCGAATAGACTGGAGAGGCTCTGAAATCCGCTCAGATGGGAGGCAATAGAAACGTGCCACGTCAGCTTTCCGGTTCATTTTGCCTTCCAACCGAAAAAATCGGATTGAACCGAACCCAAAGAACATCGTGTCCGTATACCGTTCTGCTTAACTGAATTGCTGGAGGCATGGAGACCGCCGACGCAGAGCTCCTCCTAGGATTTTAATTAAATGGTTCTCATTATTTAGGCTGATGTGGCCTTAACTAGAGTAAAGACGGTGCATCCATCCTCGGCATGATTGGCAAGGGATAACTCTGGCGTTCTCCTGACTTGGATTTAGCCGAGGAAATGGTAGGTTGGTAATGATTATGTGAGGTAATATATTGATATAATATAATTATTAAATAAATAATTTATAAATGTTAATTTTTAATTATTAAAAAATATTAAAATATTTTAAAGAACTCTTAAAAAAAGATAATTTTAGATTAAAAAATAAAAAGATACTAAGGCAAAATTTCTCATATTATCCTTGATAAGTGCACATCCCAATATCCTATATTTCTTTTTACAATACCTTAATTCTATCATTCTATCGTATATATATATATATATATATATATATATATTATATCACTTGTTCTAAATATTGGAAACAAAACTTACCTTATTTGTTTGATAATTGAATATAAGGAACCTGTAATACCTCACAGATGACAAATATCATTTTAATCATATACTTTTCTTTAATGAATAAAGACAAAAATATAATAACAATATTTATAGTAAGACACAAACCAATTTAATTGTCTATACAATAATGAAAGATAATATCTCAAATATCCATCAGTCAAACAAAAATTATCTCTAAAATGCCAAAATATACTAATACTCAAAAACAACAACAAATAAAATTACAAAATAAGTAATAACAATTTGCTTATTTTTATAAATGAATAAAAAAAATTTAAAATATCCGGCTCAGTTTCATATATTTGATTTTATTATAACGTTAAGTTATACTTGTTCTAATGAACATGGCAAATTGATTTGGCAAAAATATGATGATGTGACACAATGGTTTGCTTATGTTTGGTAAACTAACCAAAATTTTTATCTCTACAACAAGCAATGCCTTTGTTATATATAAAAAAACACAAAATTTCTTACTTCTTTTTACTTCATTATCATTGTTATTATTATTATTATTTTCAACAACCCATTCACTTATAATTCTATTTCAAGATTCTCACATATGTAAGAGGGTTCATCCCTCAATCATTACCTAACAAGCAAGTTCTCCAATTCTTATAAAATAAATGAATAAGAAGAAAATATATTATAAATGAATAAGAGGAGAATGAAATATAACTAATAATTTAATATGTGAAAGTCACTATGCAGTTTGTAATAAACTGCATAGCACATCATGCTTGAAAGCATGATTTCCAAATGGGTTGTACTTTTACATACTTTGCATTTTACAACAAGGCAACCCCCTACTCAAAAACAAAGTATACCCTTACCCAACAAACTGCACACACATATTATATACAATAATAGAAATAGCAGTCCAACAAAAAAGTCCAGCGAAGTAAACCTTTGATGCAGTAGAATAAATCATAATACAAAAGACAATTTTGATGTAGCAAAATAGGAGATAACAGATGGCAGAAGGCAATACAACAACAAAACCCAACTTAGTAAAGCATAGAACAGACAACATGAGAACAACTAATATAGTAATAGAATGACAGATAGCATTAGCACATAGTAGCCTAACAATACACATGAAAATAGATAATAGATAGCATAGAAGAGAAGAGAACCGACCATAACAAATAAGTTGTTCTGTTACTACAAAATAAGAGACAATATGACAACACATAGTAGCCAAACCCGGTAGAGCATAGTACAAATAGTATAAGTAGACAACAGATAGTAGACCCCACTTGCATTGCAATGTGTAGGACATCCATATGGAAGCATCACATTAGATTAACCATTAAAGATCAGATGACATCATTGACACAACATTGTCGAATACTTAGTATCAAGGAAGCTAGTGTCCATCAAGACAAAAGATCAAAGAGCACATTTACTTGCACATATTATGATATATGTGTGAAAACGGACTCAAATTTAAGATCTTGGATTAGCAGGCCTCATGAAAGTAATTTTTGAATCACCAAATTATCATAGTGATATCCCTAAATTGAATTAAATTATATTTATGTTTAAATTCATTCAGTCTACTAATGAAAATGAATTTTCTTAATTATAATTTTTATTTATTGGATGCAAGTTCAAAATTTTATTTAAAAATAAAATATATTGAATTGTTTCAATTAATTAATATTAACTACCTGTCTCAATTGAATTTCATAATAATAGAAATACATGTCCTGCTGAAATAGAAAGGACTCACTGAACCGGGGTCACTGACTAATACTAATATAATGCTCGCTTGAAATAAATAAATAAATAAATAAAATTCA
>CXYZ01002153.1:345138-363903 GCA_900006705.1 Sonneratia caseolaris
AATATTTTATTATTTTTATATAAAATAATTTTGAAATTTTGATTTTTATAAATTTTTAATGTTATTTTTAGAGTTAAATATAATGATAAAAATCTGTAAAGTATACAGAGGATTGATCATTTCTTAGTTCAACCAAATGAGGGATGAGGGATAATCGGAATGTTCATTCCATCATGCATCAGTATCAATAACAACTTCATTTTCTACCATTCTTGATATAATATTCTGATAATGATCAAGGAGGAATGAACAATAACATCAAATGTAGTAGTTACTCTAGCAGAGGTCTCTTCCAAGCACAAATCAGCATAAATTTCAAAACATATATATATATATATATATATATATATCAATTCTGATATTCAACGTTGATTTCAGTAGTTTTAGATAAGAAAGAATGTAGACCATGGGTTTTTATTTGAGTATAAACTTGTAAACTCTTATCTCACGGGTTAAACATTAGTGTGGCACCATGTAAAGATAAGCTAAGTTTACTTTTCTTATCCAAAGAGGGGTCCAGAGGGGAGCATATTAAGTCAATAAAACTCAAGGAGACATTGTTATGTTTTGAGAAACAGGGTTTGGTAACGTTCCAAATCGATCGTCTCCATGTGATACGAGTGAAAGTGCAATCTCTAAAGAGATAAGCACTGTCGTCATCAGGGCCCAAAGTTACATACAGGGTATAGATGCCTCCATTTGTATAACTTAAAAGAGGAGAGAGTTGGTGGCAACGTGACACACATGGACCTCTTAATACGTTCATGAATATTCAAACTCCACAAACGCTTCCAAAATATTTAATCAAGTAGAAGGAATTGACAAAGGGTTGGCCCTTTTTGGTACAAATCGACACGGTTTCATCCTCCAAATCAGAACAAGAAAGAGAAATATGCAGAATTTGAAACTGTGTTTTACTTTGTTCTTTGCTGTTTTAGTTTTAATATAATTCTGGGATTAATTTATTTCACATGCTAAGATTTAATGAAGTATGTTATGGACCTATTATTATTGAATTGTTATGTGTGTGTGTGTGTGTGTGTGTGTGTGTATAACTTTGATTATTATGTATACATAAATGAGGGTAAATTTAGTAATAAACTTTTACATGAAATCTCATTCCCCTCATTTTAAAATTCGCACCAAACAGCATAATGATATTGACCATTCCGATTTCATGACTGTCCCAGACAGGGCTTAGTTACTTTCCCTTGGGTGAACTGTGCTGGGGTCCCGTCCCCATCTGACAGTACTCCAAATGAGTTTCTTTAGATTTGACTCTGGAGACATCAAAATGTTAAGGTAGTGGTTGCCAAAAATGAAGGACACAAACTCCATTGATATGATCCAGATTTGACTTCTCGATATTTAGTTATAACAATGCATTATATCAAATTCCATTTCCCTCGTTTCTCAGGCTCTCTTGTGCCGGTGTCAAGTTTAAGTTCCCCTGAGGCAATATGGAGAGGACAAACTTTAGATACTAAAAATAATCCATAGATAGGGGTAAACATCATTTCTGCCCTTAAATGTCAAAGAGGATTCCCTATGCTACAAGTGAATGGAAAATAATCACCTATATACACACCCATTCTGGTTTGAAGCTGTGTTACCTTCAGAACCACAGTATTATGAATAAAAAAAACAGCCAATGCTAAATGCAATGTAAGCATGTGAGAAATCATCTAGTAGTCTTAACAAATTGGCAGCAATAGAATACGAAGCAATGAACTGTCTTCAAGAATAGATACTTCAATCCTTCCAATGAAGGATAACTTTGATCATCAGGATAATGCTTCACCATGATCAGCATCCAACTTGTACTAGTCATAATAAAGTTCTGCAATGAACAAGAAACCAAAATAATGATGATAAGAGCAAGTCGGTAAAATAAACGGTCAGGTAACAAGATACAAAACCAACCAATTCTTCTGTCCTAATTCAATTGTTAATTAACCCTTTTGTCTGTTATAATCATATAATTCACTGTGAAATAAATTGTCTTCATGAAAGGATATTGGAGTCTTATGCAACAAACTTGAAAGTCGAGGAGTTCAAATTTACAGAGTCTTCAGATTAATTGATGGCCAAATTCAGTTTTAAAGCTATGCCATGAAGAAAGAAAGAAAGAAAGAAGATTAACAATACTCCTGCAAGAAATGCTTGAAAAGCTTACCGACTGTCAGTCTTTTCATTCCCACTGTCATGATCTGCAATGCCATTAAAATCATGAGCTGAGCCTGAGTTCGACCCTTCTTGGGACCCATGATGAATGAGATTCGAAAATCCTTGCCCAAGTGACTTCCACCATCTTGTGCGTAGAGATGACTGCAGATTCTCATCAGGCAAACTCTCATCAGACAGTGAAGATTCAATACAAATAGCTGATGCAGGAGTCAACTCTGAGAATCTCAAGGCACCCAAGATTCTCTCAGGGAGCTCAGACTCTGTTTGACCCTCTAAGAGAAAGGCCAAGTCAACGGTCAACGTGGTGATGTATCCAAATGCCAAATGCACTATAGCACTTGCCATCATAGAAGACCCAATGTCTATATCCACTTCAAGGAAATTATCTGCTTTGAAGTATTTACAAGTGAGGGCCCGGCCAATAATACAAATTGCTTGCTCACCAACAGCCTTCTTTACAATCCATGGACCTTTGACAATGTTGGCGATCAACTTGAGTCTTGAGTTTCTGAACACGTCATCGCCTCTCAAGAACCGGTCCATCAAGGATCCCTCCGGAAGTGGTTCTTCAGACACAAAATAAGCCACAGCACTGTAGTTATCCTTGCTTGGGACTTGCAAATTGAAGGCCCATATGAAAGGTCTCTCACCCTCAGGGAACTCACTCTCAATGGCCTTCCTCACACGACTGTTGGGATTATTTAGGACCTCCCAGATCTTTGTGGAGCTTTTGATCCAATCAAACCCAAGAGGCCTGAGGAGGCATTTATCAGCAGGTATTTTGACACGGGTTGACAAGTATGCTGGTCCTCTGACCATGAAGATATCTGCAGGTGGGGAGGCCCAACCATTTTGGCAATTATCCGGTTCCAGATGTGGTACTGCCCCACCTGACTTGACTTTCTCAATCCATTCCTGACTGTCTTGGCTATCAGCTTTGGCCATTAATGCTACAGAACAAAGATTTGATAGATGGTAGATGTTAGCAGATAGCACACAGCATATGATTTCAAGTACGACAAAGTGCTCAAAGCTCACAACATATGATCAAGTACGAAGACAAATAGAAACGCTTGAATTCAGCCAAAAAAAAAAAGGAATAGATGTGCACTAGTAAATTACACTTGAATAAATCTTAAGAAGAAATACAGGTAAAAAGGGATAAAAGAAAGGTTAGAGAGGTGCACATCAATGAAACATGATGTTTATTAAGTGTAGGATGAAAAGGGAGAAGGTGAAATATAAGAAAGAGAACTTATAATTACCAATGGACAGGGAAACCTGCTCAGCTAATCTAACATGCAGAAAATTAAGAGCAGCCATTCTGGCATTCAAGCTTTTCTCCTGGAGATAATGCAGAGTCTTCCACTGGATATGCTGGAATGAATATCTATCCCACTCTTTCACTCCAACAGATTTTATATAACAAAGAACTGACAGGAGAATGAAGTGGAATAACATAGAAAGTATAATGTTGTGCCAATGCATACCATTGTTGTATCAAAATGGGCTATAAGACTTGTTTAATTTCTGAAGAAATGAATAGCATATGTTCCTTTACCCCATAAATAACTGCAATTAACTTCTTATCAATTCCAATCACGTACTTTGAGGCTTGGATATATTCAGATGAACACAGGGAGAGGAAATCAAATGTGGGACGAGCCCACACATTCTGATTTTTCTACAAGCTGAATACATAACAGATGCCACCAGACCCCAGCACACCCCAGCATAAGACTGCCCATAAAAAAGGAAAAAAAAAAGAAAAGAAAAGAAAAAAGTAAAGAAAGAAAGAAAGAAAACTGCAAGAACACATGGTTGAACTCAGCAGACCAAAAAATTCAACCTGTGAACATGAGTGAGCTTAAAAGGCTTGAAGCATGGCCATTGGTGAACACCACCACGGCTTGAAGGGCTAAAGACCTAATGAATGAGGCCAAAATCAGATAGACAGATTTCAGGAGGCTCAAACGCATACATGGGATAATAGTTTAAGCCAATACCATTCTGGAGACTTCAGAAACATAGACAAATATTGTAGGATTGTAGAATGAAGAGACAGTACTTGCCTCACTAATGGAAAACCAGATACACGGTGACATCAACCAATGTTGCAGGACATAGAAGGAACGGAGATGCTTGACTAGTTAAGAGAAAACCCGATACTGATTGACATTGACCCACTCAAACAAACAAAGAGCAGCTACTAGAGACTATAGTAACTCCATCAACGTACCACATTTGAGTATTGACAAGGGAGAATACGTTTCTTACATTGAAACTTCTTTTATATGTCCTGTCAAAACTTAGACATTTTTTTTCATTTCTGTGAAATTTTGTGTGTATACGCGAAAGGGACCCCTTCTTTTCAGTAAATTCAATTGAATATCAGATATCCAAAAAAAAGGCAAAACCCACATTTGGAAAGGGGAAAATCTTCAAAAGAAAAATTAAAGGGAAAAGAAAAAGCAATCAACTGACCCAGAGCTCAATTGCACAAGCAGATTAATTGCTCCCGCCCAACTGAGATAAGAAAAATCTACCAGAAAGCAGTAAGAATGCATATCTTGATCATACCATCAGAACCTCCAAATCAAAGAAATGACCCAGGAAAACTAGAGAAATCAAGAAATGACGAGCCCCTGAACCGAACCCTTGTAAAAAATGTCCGATGCAGCATGAACAATTTATGCAAGAGGGCATTTAAAACAAAAAACACGTAGGAAAGAACGAAGAGAAATTGAACCTTTACCTGCTGAGATGACACTTGAGCAATCGGATGTGTCAGAAAGGGAGGAGAGAACATGAGATTAGGGTTTATTTCTAGATTTTATTATCCGTGTGAAGGTCTTCTTGCGAAAGGAAGAAGCTTCATAGACAACGTCTTTAGCTGGGAGGTGTCGTCTCTCTGTCGCATTTCCATTTTTTTTTCTGTCGTCGTTAAATCCAAATATCGAATCTTTTACTGCCATTCTTTCACATGCTTTAGAATTTACTCCGTTAATATTAAAAATTAAATTGAATTAAATTGAATAAGAAATCACAATGTTATTATTGGTTTGGTTAATCGAAATGGACTTTTTTTCAAACAATAATCAAGTAAAATAAAGAACAATATTAAAGTCCAGTTTTATTGAAATTTACCATTTATGAGTTCTAGCATTTTTTCAATTAGATTTTTTTACTCAGTAACAAGCAATTTTCCAAATAAAAATAAAATCAATTCTACATAGTTTGAATTTTTTTGAAGCTAAATAGACACGGTTCGGATTTAATATCTTAAAATTAAATGGAATCAAATAATTCGATTTGGTTCAATTTGATTCAAAATAGTTTTAGATCAAATGGAAAATTAAATCTCCCTAAGCGTCAAATACCCATCAGAGCTTGTGACACGACTAAGATTCATTTTAATTTAAATACTGACAGATTATATTTGACAGTAGCAATAAAGAGGTAAAAAAATAGAAAATATTGAGGATAAAAATATTAAAAAATAAAGATTTAGAATGAAAATGATAAAAATATATAGATTGAGGATAAAATTTTCTCTCCTTTCAAGTAGAAAAAAATAATTTTATAAATAAGATATTATACTTAAATCTATAAATAAAAAAAGTTAATATAAAATTAGGTGAAAATCAAAGCGGGTAATATGGAAAAAGTTTTATAAGAGAAAAAAGGGCGGTTGCCTTCTTGAAGTATGATTGGCCAGTGGAAAGAATTAAAAATTCATGAAGGCTGCCTATTCATTTTTCATTGGCTCTCAAGAATTTCTTTGTCTGTGTCTTTGACATAAACTACAAAAAAAAAAGGGTCGGCCAGGTATTTTATTAATATATATATATATATATATATATATTATGTAGCTTGTGGTTTTGGAATTCTGTGCTGTAGTACAGTGTGATCTTCTTCATCATTTGAATCGGAAGACCCGAAGACCAGAAGATGAGAAGCGGCTGGAAATCGATTTCCAGGTACAAAGGGGCGTTGCCCGAGGCAGTGTGGACCATGATCGATGTTAAGTGCATGGAGTTGCACTGCACTCGGGCATGTTTTACCGTGAAATAGACCCGAAAAAGCGCCGGTCCGAGCCCAGCATGAGAAACCATGCTTGGGTCACGGCTTTTCCAGGTGTTCGAGATTCGGCCGAGTATAAGATATTTCCATGCTGGGCTTTGGGCCGGGCCTGAAGTAAGAATTTTTTTTAAGAAAAGGGGAATTATGATTAAAGTTAGAAAAATTGGACAATTATTTTTAAAATATGCTTCAATATTTATTTTAAACTATGATAAATTTTATGTAAAATGGATGCTGGGCCCAAGCTGAAATCGTTTCACTTAAAAAAAATAATGGTACTATTTTTATTGGGCCAGGCTGGGTGGTCCGACAGTCCGAAATAAGCATTCCCAAGCCGAGGTATTTCAGGCCGTAATTTTTTTGGGGCCGGGTTGGCACAGTCCGAAAAGGCTGGCTGGGCTGACCCGAACTGCCAGATCTGCCGTGAAACAACTGTCCAGTAGCCTCCATGAAGGTTTTGTCGGGACTCGGAGGCCCGTGCAATGACACGGAGGAGCCACGGTGTGTGAACAGATTATCCCGAATCGGGACACTTGCGACTCGTTCAGAGTTAGAGCTTTAAAGAGGATGATCCTTAGAGAAAGCTGTGAGAGCTCGGCCTGTCAGAGAAGTCCAATGGGAGAAAAATTCCCCGTCGGTTCGAATCCAATACTCTCTCTACTTATCAAGAAAAATAACAATGAGATATCTCGACTATGATCATCAATATGTAGATGTTAACCTACTCCATGTCTATGCGATCCTTCACAGACGATGGATGCCACAGCAACCCTCTAATTTAGGAAGAGATCCAACCGACCTTCAACCAAAAAGATAAAAGTCCTTCCACCTAATGCCTGCTGGGACCGTTGTCTAGGTTCTTGTTAGGTGCAAAGTACTTCTGAAGTCCGTTATCAATGGTCGCACAAAAGAAGGAGAATTCAATGGATGGAATCATGCATGTACCTTGCGTGTACGTACATCCCCATTGCGAACATAAAAAGGCCACATAGGGTAATAGAAGGTAAAGGAAATGGAGGAAAATTCTACCGATAACAATAGAATTTATAATTTTTTAATCACATATCAATAGTGATATTACTGCACCGTTCTACATATCCTGTCCTAAATGGGCATGTTATTCTTGTTTGTCGAACCGCATACTCGTACAGATCAATTAGTTTGCTCAGTTAATTAGTAATTTAGATTTAAGAAGCTTTTCTAGTTGATTGGCAAACTTGGCATGCTAACTCCTGATATATGGCATTTGCATATATATGATCCTTAGATAGTCATTGCTTGTCTCGCATGATCAAATCCTATTTCTCTGTCAGTAGCTTTGGCGTACCAGACTCGACCTCACATTAGACTATCTTATATTTGTTCCATCTGCAGGTCATCTGCAACATTAAATACTACACCAGCTCAGCCATAGCAAGGAAAGAGGACACCTATATTTCTTTCTTTCCCCATTCTTCCCTACTCTGTGAGGAAAACAGCGAGGACCCTTCGATGGAGAAGAAGTGGGCACAGCTCATGGATGAGAGTTATTTCTACCGTGCCTTCTTGCTCATATTGGGCCTAGCCTTAGGGTTCTGCATGATGGACCCTCTCGAGATCAGCCCGGTGGGCGGTCGAGAGTTCAAGCCTGTAAAGCACAGCATCGCACCCTACAAGAAGGTCATGGAGAGCTGGCCCAGGGACAATATGAGCCGGTTGGGGATGCTCGGGAGTCTGGAGTTCGTGGACGACGTCTACGGTCCCGAGTCCTTGGAGTTTGATGCTCTAGGCCGCGGTCCCTACACCGGCTTGGCAGACGGCCGCATTGTCAGATGGATGGGAGAGGGCTTCGGATGGGAAACCTTTGCAGTTGTGACAGCAACTTGGTAAGTCGAATACATGAATGCTGACGAATGATCCATTGTATATCTTGTTGTGAACCAAAACAAATGGATGAGGATAGTATTTAAATTGTGAAAAAAAAAAACTTTTGGAAGATTAGGTCAGAGATGGTATGCGCAAGGGGCGTGGACTCGACGACGGCAAAGCAGTGGAAAGTAGAGAAGCAATGTGGGCGACCGCTTGGGCTGAGATTCAACCATGAAACGGGGGACTTGTACATCGCAGACGCATACTATGGCCTGCTGGTGGTCGGACCGCAGGGAGGGCTCGCTACTCCATTGGCTGCCCATGACGTTGATGGAGGCCCGATTCTCTTCGCCAACGATCTTGACCTCCACTCCAATGGCTCCATCTTCTTCACCGACACTAGCAGGAGATATGACCGGGTGTAAGCAGACTACTAGCAAGGAGTTTATTCTGGCAAGCCCATGGCAGAAGTTATAACAACGTCGATTAAAAATTTTCAGGGACCATTTCTACATATTGCTGGAAGGTGAAGCCACGGGGAGGCTCCTCCGATATGACCCAACAACTCAGTCAACTCACGTCGTTCTGGAAGGTTTGGCCTTCCCGAATGGCGTTCAGTTATCGGGGGATCAAAGCTTCCTCCTCTTCACTGAGACCACCAACTGCAGGTAGCTGATAAATTATTTCATTGAAAAATTGATCGATGGCCAGAGATTGAATTAATCTATCCGCCACCGCCGTGAAGGATTACAAGATATCGAGTTGGGTCATTGCAGATTAAATGGTCAAAATTCTATTACGATTACTATGGCCTAATGGAAAAGTTGATGCATCCTCATCAGGTTAATGAAGTACTGGTTGGAGGGCCCGAAGACAGGCAAGGTTGAGGTTGTGGCGGATTTGCCCGGCTACCCGGATAACGTGAGGCGGAATGGGAAGGGCCAGTTCTGGGTGGCGATAGACTGCTGCCGGACGCCAGCGCAAGAGGTCCTTTCACACAACCCCTGGATGAGGGACATCTACTTCAGGCTCCCCATCCAGATGAGTCTCCTCGCCAGACTCATGGGCATGAGAATGTTCACAGTCATAGGCCTGTTTGGTGAAGACGGCAAGATCATCGAAGTCCTCGAGGACCGAGACGGGGTGGTGATGAAGCTTGTGAGCGAGGTCCGAGAGTTCAATGGGAAGCTCTGGATCGGGACCGTGGCACATAACCATATTGCCACTCTGCCCTACCCTTAACTAGGGACCGTTGTTTTTAAGTTTCTTCACAACAGGTTTTCCACACAAATACTAGCGACATCATCAGTGCAGGTGGAAGCATTCCTCCGAATGATCATTGAGTGAATTGAGACATATATGATGAATGGAATGAGAACCCTTTTTTTGTATTCAAGACTTTATCTAATGCACAATATTGGAGTAAGATCGGTTTATAACTCAATTCGAAAGTTGAATCAATATTGAAATAGCTCAACCAATTCATATTGATGTAAATTAGTTAAATTTCCGTTCATTGAGAGTAGGCATTGATAGACATAGGGTATCTGGTTCAACCTTCACGTGAGAATCCACTTTCATATTTTTCATCAGTACAACATTCTGCATAAATTAGCAACCGAAATCAAAATCTGTTCATGAAAATCATTTTCCCTTTCTTTATACGACATGGAAGACACGAGCCTTCAGAAAATGAGCAGAGAAACTAGTTAACTAAGGCCTTCTGTTTCCGTTGGCTCCTGTGCAGCTCCAATCTTCAATTTATCCATTGCAAAATCACAAGAAGCATGCACTGGTAGAAAATGTGATACAGATACCACGTACATGTACATTAAAACCAAATTCTAACCTGAAGTTACAAAAAGACCGGATGAGGAGCACCGATCTCTGCATGATTCCTCAAAACGGAGCATTACCTGTCGAAATGCAAACTATACACCCTTCCCTAAAATTAATTCTATGAACCATTGTGTATGTACATTGAAAGCCCTTTCGTGGTACCTTCAATTTTCTAATAGTGGAAAGATAATTTTGACCGAACATGATCATCTCATAGCGCCCCGAGGATCAGGATAAGTTCATAGGGTAACCGATCAGCTGCGAATTTCTCCTGGCTGAGACTCGGATATGATCGGACCTGAGAAGGCATTGACGTGTGTGGAGGCTCCTTGCGGGATCTGAAGAGAAGTGAGGCCATGACCCTTTGATGCCCAAGCTAGTACGAGAACCAAGCGGGGGATAAAACGGTCAATGCATGTGGAAGTGTGAAGTGGGTAGTTAAGATATTTTCAAGCACCCGACTCGGTCCAAAAAAGTAGAATTATTATTTTTTTTAAAAAAAATTAAACAATCTTGTTAATAAGCCCGTAACTAAGTTAAAACGTTTTCAAACATATTTTGAAATAGATTCAGTTGCCTATATTGCATTTACTTAAAAATTCTACCATGGAAAATATTTATGAAATCTGTTTTCCAAAAGAAGATTTTTTTAATTTACGCTAATTTTTATTGACTTAAAATACATGTCATCTCACACATAAAGCAAAAATTTCCCATAAATTTTAGGAGACATCATGTTTGGGAGATGAGACTCAATGAAATAGTAGGATATAAGCAGGTTGATACGTGATAATATTAAAACATCATGTTATCAAGTTGCAGTTGGGACTAGTGATTAGATTCTCACATGAGTAATCCAAAGATTGAATTTTAGATTGGAATGATCGATAAGAATTTTATTAGGGATTCCGGTTTAATCGCAAACTAGTCTCGAGATACGTTTTGACTGGTTGGAGGCTACAGCGTGGTGAAAAAAAATTAAATGGCACAAGATACGAAAAATTAATTAATTAAATTTTATGTGTGATGGTGCTACATTATTTGCTTTGTAAAATTAAAACATGACAATGGCCAATGGCCAATGGCAGGTTGCTGTCCCTTTTCCATGCCATTTTTCAGTCGACCAATAAATGTGGTGCCTTCATAATTGATTATGATAGTGAGAGCTTTCTTCCACAATGTCTCCGATTGGATCGGTCCCAATTGCATCAGCACACCGACAAAAGGTGGAAAGGACAAGTTTGCAAAATGCAAGAAAGCTCATGCCCAATGGACATTTCCACTCTTCCCCCAACGCTCTCTGTAGTGATTTCACCGCCCACCACCGACAAGAACATGAAATTGGCAGCTCAGCCATATAATTCCCAAAAAACAAATCCCCTCCGCTTTCACCATAGACCAACCCCTTCAAATCATACCCTCGTGGAAAACATAAATCATTTCGAAATTCATGGAGAGCACTCCGGAACTAGGCCCCAGTAGATGTCAGAATGGAGATCAATCTATATCTATTAGTTGATGGTATCTCAGCGGGGCCACATATTGACACCAAAATGAAGATTAGTGCCATGGATGGCAATATCACAATTCAATATAATCATAAGATGTACCGTTTAATAAAATCATTAAAAATCTTAAGAAAATCTAAAATATATAAATGTTGAAAATGAGATAAATTTGTTATGAGTCCAATGTGTTTTAAAGGCCTGATAAATAGTTTTACAAGTTTTAAAATAGTTGAACAAGTATTATATATTTATCTCTATTACATATTAAAATTAGTTATTTAAGTTATATATGACGAAAGTTCCAACGTGGACATAAATGCATATTATGTTTCGTCCCTATGTCAACATACGGGCATGTTCGATGTTGTTGATTAACACATAGATGAGACTTAACACTGTTACGTCGATATTGACAAATGGAGTTTAGTATATAATAAGANTTTAATACTGTTACGTCAATATTGACAAATGGAGTTTAGTATATAATAAGAGATAAAGATATATAATATAACACATATTCAACCGTTTTAAAGCACATAAAATTTATTTATAAAATTCTCGAAATATATAGAAACTTAGGGTAACATTTTTATGTTAAAAAATAAAAACCCAAAAGATACTTGAAAACCCTAAAAAGAATGGTATAAAGTCATATATCATGGATGCAATAATTAACTTATTATTTCACTGAAATCCGTCATGTATCTTATAACAGAAAATCTGTTCCTTTTTTTTTTTTTTTGTACTGGACCATGATACAACTATCCATTGGTCAAACCTTGTCTCTCTACTTGGGCCTAGCTAAGCACTAGATACAGTGGCATGTGAATCCACGTATTAATATTTTCCAACACCATATAAAATTCCCACTAGAGTAAGCCCTCCGTTTAAAAGAACATATTAAAAACAAAGAAGGGAAAAAAAGTTATACAAGAAATCTCTCCTTGGGAAAATATCCCATTTGGTCATGAACTTAGGATAAATTTCATTTTGTTATCCCGAACTTTATTTTTTGTTAAAATAATCACCAACTTTGGTTTTAGCCTCCATCTATATGAGAGACAATTTCTGTCAATTTTCTTGACGGAATCGCAAACTCCGTCAAGTTAAGAGTTAAAATTATTAAAATACCATGCATCATCTTCAATTGACGACAATATAATCCCATCTCTCAAGCACCAAAAAGAAGAGTGGTGAACATAGGACAGAGAATGACATCGCCGTCGGCAATGGAGACGGCAGTGGCAGTGTGATGGTCATCAGTAACGTAAGATTTGTTGCAGTGCACTCGGGCCCTTGTTTCAAAACACAAGATTGAATCTTGATCCAGCAGTATGTTCTCCTATAAGAGGTTCTCATCATCCACAACCCCCGTAGACCAACGAGTTACACCTAAGAAAAAGAACTTGCAGAACCTTTTGCGATATTATTATTGGATGGGGGAACATAGGAAGAAAGAGGATAGATACCAAAGAAAAGGAGGAGAAGGACAGCAAGGAACCAGAAGGGGTACTAATGTGGCGAAGAGCATGGAGCTAATCACTGAGTCAGAAACTTCAGTTGTTTGACTGGTTGGTTTCTTTGAAGTTGAGAATTGAAACCGGCCAAGATATTTTAAAATTCGTAGGCTTACAATTTCATGTAGAACTTGGAACTTCAATTGTGCATTGGTATGAAATTATTGAATTGGCTTTTCTCATGATTCTATCACCAAGTAAATTGAGAATTCTGTTTTTTGAAGGAGAGGGTGTTTCAGTAATTTTTCTCAAACACAAGGGACATTTGGAATTCTAACATCTATGGTAGGCAGTGGACCAAAATCAAAGTTTGGAATCCTTTTTATTCAAAAATTGAAATTCGGGGCAAAAATTATATTTATCTGAAGTTCGTGGATAAGTAAGTCATTTCCCCATCTCATTTCCCACCGACACAGCTTTATCTTACGTGCTCTAATGGTGAAGGATTGATTAATCAAAGGAATTGCAAATGGAACGCTACAGGAAGGAAGCCCAAGAACAAGACAAACTGACACCAAACTCATACATGAATTAGGAAAAGAACACACTATTATATGCCCTTTGTGTACATAATTTGGTGTACCACTTTGAATTTATGAATCAGGACACTCGCCAAGAGTTCACAACCACCGATGCCCACGAAATCCATCAAAATTCATATTTGCTTTTATTATTATTATTATTATTATTACGTAATTAAATTTTATATATAAAAAAAATAAAATAATACATCCCCATGACTATTCAATTCTCAGTGCACAGATCCTTTCTATTCCTGTGTGACCTCAAGGGAGAAATTGCTATAGGCCGTGCCAATTGATGAAATGCTTACTTTGATTACTCTTGAGATGACAAATTGGATCTAATGTGTCTCGCGAGTTGCTCAAGTGCTACGTCGACCGCATCTTTAAACCCCAAGTTCGTGGCGTTGGGGTGCGCGTAGGTTAGTCTCGGGATTAATCCGATCAGCTTGCTCCTCAGCTCGGCCACCCTCTCCTCCGGTATGCTCAACAGCACGGCCTCGATCTTGGCCCTCAGGGCATCCCCGTTCTCTGCCTCCATGAAGACAGAGTACTCGTCGTGGTCCTCTGGGAGGAACCACGCGTACTGCGTGTAAGCCGTGTGCCGGGAGAAGAACACGGGAATGCAACCTGCGAGCACCGAGTCGAACGTCGACCGCCGGGTGAACGAGTCCCCGGGGGCCTGGAGGCAGAACCTGGAGCTCATCATCGCCTTGAGGATGGTCACCGGGTCGTGGCACTGACTGTCCCCCCCGACGCACTTCATCAGCGTGCACTTGCTGGACTCCTCGCACTGCCTGATGAGCTCGTCTCTGACCGCCGCCTTCCCTAGCCCCTTCCGCGGGCCGCCGATGAAGGAGAAGAGGTGGGGCCTCTCGGATCGCCTCACCTTGTCCTGCCACGTCTGCATCTGGTCCAGCGTGGTCGGGTGGAAGTACGACGGGTAGGGCATCCCGAACTGGTTCGCCCCGGACCATGGCTGCCGCTCCACCGTGAGCACCGACATGTTCAAGACAGCCGCCAAATCGAGGAGCACGTTAGCGCCAAAGTCGGGCCCCTTGTTTCTGTTCCTCATGAAGTCCCAAGCTGTCCTGCCTAAAGTGATGACACAAATTCTATCCATCATATTTATCATATAATATATATTTGTTTAGTTTCGATAATCCTCCGCATCTTAACCTTCAAAACTATTATGGATCAATCCTACTTACTTAAATTAGGATTAGTTGAATTTCAATTCCTCAATGGTAGTTAAACAATTCCGGGCAATATAAATTCAATTCTTTTTTTTAATCTTATTCAAGTCTACAGAGAGAAAATTTTAACAATTATATTATATATTTATTTATTTTTGCTGAATAAAATTTCTTTATTTATGAAGCTTAATATGGTATGGTGCACCCAATAAATCCTAAAATATATATTTAAGAGAAAATGTAATTTCAACACATTCAAAGTGCCTCCGTCATCAGGGCAAGAAANTCTAAAATACATATTTAAGAGAAAATGTAATTTCAACCCATTCAAAGTGCCTCCGTCATCAGGGCAAGAAATCGACGGCCACCAGATAAAAATAAGAAAAATAAGGAATTAGGAAAGAGACTTACCTAAGGCCAAGAAGTGGTCCCTTCCGCCGTGCCTCCCCCACCATGGAAGACCCTGGAGGTGCCCAGCGAGCTCGACGGCCAGCTGATCCCTCAACCGAAGGTCTTGCTCCCCGAACATGCTCGAAGCGTGAAGCCCGCCGTAGAACGGGACATAGAAGATGCGGGCCGTGGCCGGGTCAGTGGTCCGGCAGGGGTGCCGCTCAAGCCGAGCGTGGAAGATCATCTCTCCGATGAACTGGTGGGTGGCGTGCCAATGACCGGGCCCGAGGACCGGGTCAACGGGCCGTCCCAGCCCTCGGTTGGCAACGTGGGGGCACATGTCGGTGTATATGTTGAGGTGTCGGCAGTCACTGAGGAGGCCGAAGTTGAACTTTGGTGGCAGCTCGTAGACGTACACCCGCTCTCCGCCGTCGCAGGTGGCACCAGGGGCAGGGGAAAGTCCCCGAATCAGGGCATCGGTTTCAATAATTTTCGTGGGAGAGGCGACTTGCCTGAAGCGGAAGAATAGGAGGAACCACAGGGAGAAGAAGAGGGCGAGCAGGAGGATCTGATTCCAACGCGCCGACGTCTTGGGCTTCGAGTATCTGAGCCTCTCCGTACTCGCCGCCATGGGGGAGAGAGGCCAGGAGGAAGAAGATAGAAGAGAGGGCGACTGCTTTTTCTGTGGAGCTGAGAAGTTTCCCTCCGGGAAAAGTAAGAGTCGAATTTGTCCTTAATGTCATTTCGATAAATGTCCTTAGTCAATGTTGTTCGTATTAATTTAAGGCGCAAATCCGTATGACTGTGGGTCATGGATTCATTCCTTTAGGAATAATTAATCAATTATTTCCGTCCACCAATTAGATTAATTAAAATAATTCTGTATATTTTTTAAATTAATAATATTTTACTTCGAGCTTCATAAATTAAAAAAAAAATTATGATACAAGAGTGTTTTTAGTATGATTTGAGGAGGCAATTCACCTATCGAGAAGAAATTCTGCACAACATGGACAATATCAGATCCCACAAAACTTCCAATATGAATGATAAAACACTCCACTAAAGCCATCGAGCTCGGTTGCATTCTTTGCTCTAAGTCGAAAAGCAGCCTTCACTGTCTCATCCTTCTCTATGTTGCTTATTTCTTCAGAAATCACAGTATCTACAACCTCTAAAACATTTGACACATTATTTATCTCATTGGTTTTAAAAGATTTTTATAAAAATTTTCAAATTCAAAAATTATTTCCTCATCTTTGTCTAATCATTCTCTAGATCTGTTCCTCACCCTCTCAATTCTATATTCTTTGATCCCCTTTTTAGAACAACATGATGAAAGAAATTAGTGTTTTTGTCTCCAGCCTGAATCCAATTAATCCTAGATCTTTGGTGCCAAAACTCCTCTTCCCTTCCCCAGCAATCATTCAGCTCTCCTATGATCTCTGTCTGTACTCTTCAATGTTCATGTCCTTCTATAGCTTAGACTCCTTCAAAATTTTCCTAAGATCTTCAATACTCTATCCATTATTTGGACAATGTTGCTTACTCCACCTCTTCAATTCCCTACTGCTAAAATTAGGAGCTTCTCACTAACCTCTTCCAGTGTCCTAGTCTCTCGATCATCCCGTATATCTTCTACAACTCTTGTGTATCCCTGAAACTTAGTCCAACAATTCTCAAATCTGAAGATCGCAGGACCCTTCATGTCCCTTACTAGGCTAGACAAAACTAATGGGGAATGATCTAGGCCTATTGTCTCCTCATTGATAGTGAAGAGTCAGGGAACTTTTGTCTCCGTTCTATCGAGCAAAGGGCTCTTTCTAAACTTTGATTCACCATGTCCCACCGTTCCCTCTTATTCCACCAGGTGTACATTTGTCCCTTATATCCACAGTCCATCAAGTTCAAGTTATTCACCAAGCACTGAAAACCTCTGATATTCCTCTCATCTTTAAGACCTCCCTTCCAATTTTTCATCATTTCTTAAAATATCATTTTAATCTCCAATACAAATCCAAGCCTCTCACACGTTTCTTCCTATTCTCCTCAAGCTATCCCAATTGTGTTTTTTTTCTCTCCTAGTATTCACAATTAGCATCAATGTAGATAATTCTGCACCAAACCCCAGTTTCCATCACTTCTACGCTTGTGTCCAGTATATGTCTTGATTCGAACAGCACCTCTATCCTAACATCTCTCCACCACAGATCGAATCCTCCTACAATTCCTATTGGATCTACATATGTAGCATTTTCAAACTTCATTTTCTTCCCAACTCTTTCGATTTTTGCTCTCTAGATTTTCCTTTCCATCAAAAGCGTTATCTTAGGCTTGTGTCTCCTAATGAGGTCCTTAAGGTTTCTAACTGTTAGGGAAGACCCCAATCCCTGATAGTTCTAGCCCATTGAGGCAATCATTGGAGAATTGTGGATGATTCTGGCCGCGGCCACCACAACCATCCTGGGTCAAATCAACACTTCTACCTTCACCTCTATCAGCTCATCAATACCATTCCCCAGATGCATATCAACAGCTTCGCTCTTTTTCCTTGGTTTCCTATTTCTATTCCTTTTAACCTACGGAGATTTTCTAGGCCTTTGTTTACTACTTCCTTCCCTATTCACAGTGTCTTCCTCGGCTTTCCTTTTAAGCGACAGTTTTCTCATTGCCTCGCCCAAATCATAAATCATCAGGGCTCTAATAGTATCTTATGCCTCATTATCTGAAGGTATTTCTACAAAATAACCCACTCTCTCATTCGCATCTTCTTCCTGGACCACATATGTGTTCTTGCCTATCTCCTTCCTAACCTCCTCCATCCAAGTAGATCATCCTCTAAATCTAGCTTTCCTTGGTGTTGACTCCCCTCACCTTGATTCTCCACTCTCTCACTGCGAATGTCCTCGTCCTTAGACCTATCGACTAATCTCTCTCCTTCACTGTTCCACTGCTTAACATTCTTGGAGTTTCAAGTCAGAATATTAAAGTTGTGACGTAAGCTGAAAGTAGTTAGTTTGATGGAATACCATGACCGGTTTAAGCTAATTGAGTGGTTAAACGGTTCAACAGATACTGTGAGTCACAAGTTACATTCCTAATATATATAACTAATCATGAATAATTTAATTAAATTGTATAGATTTCTCCCCATAAAAATCTCCAGTTGCATCCCCCAATTAGACTATAAAGATGGTCATGATACGACCGGATCCATTCTTGACAGTTAAAAGTCGTGTCATTCGCAACATTAGGTAATAAAGGATACCCGACTTTAATTAATTGGTCCTACATAAATTTTTGGTGGCTTTGAGGTACAGGAAAAACATGTCCCTTTGAAACTTGGACCCTGTCTCGAACAACCCACTGGGATCTGTGACTGAGCCAAGTAAGGCAATGAAAAATAGAGTCTTTCATGTTACGTTTTTTCTAATACTTAAATTTTGTCTCATATTTATGGTATGCGGCTTAACAATAACGCAGAGAATATTGACAAGTAGTAATTCTCATTTATGGTAATAAATTCTATTATGTTCTTTCCATAGTTTTTAAAACAGGACCAGCCCAAGAACCGGTCAAGATATGGGTTCATGGGTTCATGGGTCAGACCGGGAGTTCAATGGGTTGAACCGCATGTTTAATAAATAATATTAATAATATAATATTCCAATAAATT
>CXYZ01002153.1:365530-389499 GCA_900006705.1 Sonneratia caseolaris
AAAAAAATTATATAATAAAAAGATATAACAATTAATTTAATTCTATTTCATTTCATCTTGATTTCTTCTTGCGCTTGTAAACATATCATCAAAGAATTGTGGGGGAGATGATTTATCACCTTAATTAGGACCATATTAGTTGCATATAAAATTAGAGTAAAATCTAATATATTTATTATTTCTTATATTTAAATTTTATATATTTTAAAATAGATATTTTAATTATATATATTTGATTATATGATATATTTAAATTCTAATTTTAATGATTTGATAATGCATCATTTGACGGTGTCATATGATATGATATATTGACATAATTTTTGTCACTTTATCACACAACATAACTCAAAATTTTGAAATCAACATACCACGTCAGCAACTTATTAACATGCCGTTATGCCACGTTAATAAATAATTAATACGACGTCAATGCTATTAAGATTATAAGCCAAATGTATTACATAATCAAATATATGAAATTAAAAAATTATTTTAAAATATATAAAATATTTAATAAAATAAATAAATGTATACCATCTTTATTAAGTTATATCAATTATTGACTCAAAATCCATACAAAAAGTGAACTACATTGATTTTTCTCAAAATGAGTAGTCCATAAAACCAGCCCGCGTTATAAAAAGTAGATCGACACGTGCAGTTTCCTGCCATTATTAATTGGTCTGATGTCGGGCAGTCACCAGTTGTTTCATTAATTAGCTAATATAAAAAGGATAAAATTTTCGACAGAAAAAGAGGGAAGCTAATAATAAAAATAAGGGAAAAATTTTCATATCATAATCAAATCTATATTATATTGATGGTAATGAAAAATTATAAAATTGGTAGAAATATTTTTGAATTGAATTTAATATAATTATTTTTTTGTGCCATATGACAAGATATGATTATGAAAAAAATTACATGGTAGTAGAAAATTTCCTTAAAATGCGTTCACTCAAATTCTCAACAAAGAATCTGCCGAAAAGAGATTGATCTTGGAGTGGAATCCATAAATTTTGTTCAATGGAGCAAAATTCAATATAATAGTATAAAGGTGAATTTAGGGATCAAATAAAAAATAAAAAATAAAGATAAAATTGTGTAAATTTTATATAATATTTTACGTATTTTTTCGAGCTTTAGACGGAGGTGATCACGGCTTAAAAGTGACCCTCTGATGGAGGACGGAATCAAATTGATATTTTGGAGGCTTACGCTGAATAAAAATGCAGGACATGGGACACGACCATATGATCAATTCTAATTAACTAAATCAAACGAAAAATTTGAAATCGAGGGTCTAGTCTAGTGCATCACTATTGATTTCAGATCAACAAGTTTTAAATTTGCTATTTTACTGATGGAACTCCATGTATTTTTTTTTCTTTTTCGGCTTCCCACCTTACTAATATTGTATATTCAAATTAAATCAATTTATTAGATTTTAAAACTCTCTCCATATAAATTTTATTAACAGGTATGCGTGAGAGAGATTCACTAGGAAAATCTGCAGTGACTAAGATGTGGAATTAGTGATGGTAAGACACATGATCTACCGCTCGAGGCGCAGTGAATTCGGGTCCAGTTGGGTAGAAAACGTCTGGATAGACATGCAAGTTCTATCACATGACCAATCTACGACCGCAGTCCTATGAATCACCAAAAGACCATCACACCACGCTGCATTGCATCGATAGATTGGTATATGGGCGACGAAGGGGACGCTTCGAATGGTGTTAGGACACATAAAGTTACATAAACACGAATCGTTTAATAGCGTAGAGATCGGAATTTACCAGGTGCCTTCCAGATTTCGAGCCTTCTACACCCACCCCACCCCAACCCACAAACATAATGTCCGCCGATCTTGGCTTGTAACGTCCTAATGAAGGATAATCAGACGTTAGTTGAATATTATTAGATCCGATCCTCTGTTCAATTTTGCTTGACTTGGGTAACATAACTAGTTCAGTTTGCTCTCATAGTTGGATCCTGTATCCGGTGAAAATCTCACATGAAAGAATTTTAGACTTCTTTCCCTCACGATTTGCATTGAGCTACACACGGGGAATTTCGATGTTTGAGATGATCGATCCGAAACATTCTGCCAAAATGGCCAATTACGTGTGCTGTTCATGTCGGGGTCATAATCTACTCTCCAATTGCGGACTTACCCAGCTAGCTAGCTAGCTAGCTAGCGGGCTATCTATATCTAGCATTCAAAACCCACAAGGGGTTAGCGGTGAGAATAGAAGATGGAGACACAAAAAGTGCTTCCAAAGTGATCATGCTACTACTCCAGTATACTGCCAGGAAGCCTCTCAGGAGAAATAGAATGTTCCAAACACGGGAGGGGGATTGGGGTGGTAAAAAAATCAAAGAAGACATCATCCGGATCCTAGCTTAGCCAACATTCCTTACTAGTTAAGAGACACTGTTCACCGGTGGTACAGGGTAGAGATTCACTCGGAGGATTCGCAGCAACGACGATGAAACAAGCGACAGTAGATGCTTCAACTGCTCGGGGGCATGGTGAAATGGTAGGATACCCGATGGCCGTCAGTCTGGAAGAAAATGTACCGATACGTATGAAGTGTCTACGACCACAGCAACGCGACCTACAAGCATCATGTCAAGTCGTTACACCACAAGATCAGCATTGTCTCATCGCGGAAATTATAGATATCGAACGAGAACACTAGGACCCACAAAGTCACACACGAATTGTTTACTTGGATAGAGGTCGGAAGTCCCAAGGCGCCTACCAAATGAGAGATCTACAGTCTATGCTCGACAAAGTGGGGGACAAGATCAGCTTCATTCCTCGATTCAAACTCATTTTTGGACCATACGACAACCTATTTGATCCAAATCTCTAACGGTCAATTTAATCGACCAAGATCAAACCTCAAATAGAGACCGAATGTTTCCCAGCAACTGAACCTCAACTAATTAACCTTACAATGTTGCTCACCTAGTCATAAGCACGGTTCAAAAGTCGAGCCTTCACTCCAAGTACCAGCCCCCTTCAACACATGCGCGAGGAAACATCTAACCGATGAGCAAGGATGAGCAAGAACAGCGAGGCTCAGCAATGCATTCAAGAACATGCTGCTAAGAACCAGAGCATCAGTCTAAGATTGGCATAGCGATGGCTTTCGAACTACTATCAACGCAATAAAGAGATCTCTGCGCAGAAAAGTGGGATCTACCAACAGCTATGGGGGATCAGGTCCCAAGAAAAGTACTGGACGCACTTCTCCATTTTAGTGTAGACATAGGATCTCGGGAAACAGAGGATCAAGAATCCTATCCATAATTTGCAAAGCCATGCAGTCATCAGATCGGCACATTTGCTCCAAAATATCCTAGTTTTAACTCCTATCAAATCATAAAGCATACCAGCAAGCAAATTGCAATATTCAACGGTTGATGTTGAAGCTGACGGCAATGAGACATGATTAAATCGAACGAACATGTTTAAATGATCAAGTTCTTCAATTGAATTATCTTAAAAGTGGTAGTCCTAGGCTCCTAGCGACCGAAAACAAACTTCACTTGATGCGCCAGTTATACAAACACAAAGGCGATTATAGCAGTGCAATCGAGGGAAGGAAAAAGATTTGGAATTCTAAACAAGCTCACACTGCCACCACCACATGGTAAATGGAGAATAAAAAATTAAAAATTATGTGCTTTCTTTCATGACTCCAGGCACACGTTATAGAAGGAACGAATTTGACTAAGCAATGCAGCAGCTAATGCAAGTTCAAGATGGTTAATCGGACCTCAAGACCGCATCCTCATATGCTCAACTTCTTCCATTTATGCCCAGGATTTCATTCCAGTTTTCTCTCCTCTCCCTCTCATTATCATTTTGAAACCTCCAGACATCAATATAGCAGTTCGTGCACAGTTCTTAACAACTCCTCTCCCACATACCACACACGCTGGTGACTCAGGGGAGGTATGATAACTATGTGAATAATGATTAAGGATGATTTGGCCGAAAGTGAAGCAACTGAAATCGAGTCCAGCAGTAACACAAGATACTTGACCGATCATCCTTACCCAGTGACTTGAGACAACTTCACTATTAGACTTCAGATTCTCTACAGGACTAAAATTCGCGAAGTGCTAGAATTTTGCCAGAATTTACCAATTTGATGGATTTCTTAGCTAGTCAAAGGAATATGTTTCAATTTTCAGAGGATTCTCAAGGAAACAGCTTTGAAAATATATTAAACACATTATTTGATAACATAAATCCAAATAGCAATTACACAAGTTACGAGTTTGCCTCTAGATCATGAGACGAATAAAGCAAATCACCACTATCAGTTTCCCAAGGTGCAAAATATTCTATCTATAAAATAAATGCACAAGCTATATAGACAAAAAATGCAAGTTCTAAGATATGTTATTATGGCACATTTTTTAGCAGAAAAGCATGCCACAAACAATATATGTATATATATATATATAACATACAAAATTGCAGGAAATAATCAACTAATCAACTCAAAGCACAAGCATTTACTTAGAAATGGTCCTAAGAGCAGAAGGAAACAAAATCAGTATAGTGCGACCAAGACAGCAAGTATATCATTGCCATACATCAAAATATATGCCCAGTGACATAAAACAAGGAGGCATACAACATGCTAAAAGCATAAAAAGGCAAAGCCAGGAAAAAAGTCCCTGAATGGTATAATTACTTAGACTGATTATAACAATGATAGAGCAAAACTCAGAGTATCGCAAAAAAGGAACAATCAACTCACCAAAAGAATGCCACAGCATGATCATCACTTGATTTTCTAAGAATAAAATCCTCTTAAATTTCACTTCTCAACTCTCTCTCAGCAGAGGCCAAAACATATCCTCACCAAGCAAAATGCCAAGGGACCAAAAGACTGCGGCACTAATTAGCCACAACTGTCCTGCTTTAAAGACCACCTTCCTATCTCTAATCTAATGGACAACAAATTCCATATTAACAATTCCATCTCCTCAGACCAGTTCCATTGGCTGCCCTTCTCCTCCCTTTGATTTCCCCCAAGAAAATCAACACTATACAAAAATGTCCACTAGTCCCCAAGGGCAGACCTAGATTCTGAAATTGATTCAACCAAGTGAACACACAACCTCCTAAAAAAGGCACTTCAGACCACTGAGAAAATCAAGACAATTCTTAATTCAGGCCAAAAAAAAATGCACCTTCAGCTTCTAGTCATACATCAAGGTTTCAAAAAATGACAAACAAATTTTTATCCCAGATGCAAACAAACACAACCATGACAAAGAATCCTTAATATTCAGCACTGTAAACTAGGCAAAGATCAGAGAGAGAGCATACCTATGATGATTGTTAATTTCCTTTGCTCAAGATGACTGTTTACTGTGGTTGCTGATGTATCTGCTGAAGGAGGCTAGCAGCAAATTGAAGTGTTGACTGATACCGCTTATTTTTGTCTTCATCAACTTCTTGCCTGTTTAGACCAGCTTCAGCAGAAGCTTGATGCTGCTGCACCTGGTTAGACAGCTCGGCATTTGTTCTCTCATAAATAGGAGGCATAACAGCTTGAAGCTGGGAGAAACCAGAAGCTCCTTGAACCTGATTCGCAGTTAGGGAAGATGTATGATTGAGAGCAGGGCCACTGTATAGCGCAGAAACATCAGTTCCTTGGACAACTCCGTAACCTTTTTGAGCACTTGGAGTTGCTTCAAGTTGCTGTTGTTGGGTGACCTGGGCAGAAGCCACAACATGCCCGCTTTGGAGAGGGATCGCAAAACTAGTGAACGGCATAGTAGAGGACATTGGAGCTTGCTGATATGCATTAACTGAGGAATCTTGCATCTGGGACCCACTAATGACAGGTTGCAAGGAGTGGCTAGCTGTGGCTATTACAGATGGATAAGACTGATATTGTGAAAGTGATGATATCGGATGAATAAACTGACTAGCAAGCTGTTGTTGACTTGATGGAACACCATGTTCAGGAACTTGATAATTTGGCTGCGGCGCAGCAGGTGGAAGTAAAGGCCTGAAGCTCTCCTGCTGAGCAGCTTCCACATGTGGCCTATAGTTCTGTTGTTGAGGAACTTCCGTTGATGATGTTTGTGGATTTGTAGGAAGCAAGGATGCTAGAGTGGCGATCAGTTCAGGTGTTAAGCTTATTCCACTTTGGGGCGCCGCAGGATTACTAGTAGTACTAGTTGATGCATAGTTTTGGGAGACTGAATGGATGGCTGGGGACTCAGTTGTTGGTGGATTATATAGTGGCTTTGGCACATTCGAGTCTGCCTGTGCAACTTGACCATAATCTGTTAGCATAGCTGGTGGCTCCATCCTGGGAGATATTAAACCATGATCAGATTGAGAAGGATATCGAGGGCGGTCAGAATACTGTGGTAAAGACATTGGCTGATTTTCAGTACTAGAGACTGGCCTAGGCATTCTGAGGACAACACCATAGAGTCGTTCAGGTCCCACCACTTTCAGAACTTTTCGCAGAAAATCTGATGGCGGAATGAGAAACAGAGTCGTGCCATCATTCAATTTGGCAACTCCTGCACGATCTTTCGAGGCTAAATATCGAAGGAATTCAGTATAGGACCCAAAGTCCTCTTCAGAATCAGGCAAGAAGAAGACAAGGTCAAAACCAGCAGCTTCTTCATAGTGCTTTGCAAGTGTATCCAATCCCGTTCTTGCAGAACAGTTGACAATTTCTGGGCTGCAGGATAAAAAAAACCCTAAGATAATTGAAATTTGAGACATGAACTAGACACACTGAAAAACATAAATCTAGGGAGTCATATCTGGAAGAGTTTTTGCACCTGCTGAACTACAAAGAAAGCACATTAACAAAATTGGTTCTTTTGATTCAGAAAGATGACATGATATTGATGAGGGTAGTGTATAATAATAAATTTTTAAGAACAAAATTGTAGCAGATCTGGGGGCAACATCAACATAGACTAGATACCATTTTTGCCATGATGCAGTAACTTGAGGAAAATTTATTCTTCCACTCTAGCAGTTCATTTTGAAATTTCAAGAACTCTGTACGTTCAGCCTCTCTATTTCACAATTTAAAATATCACCAAAATCTTCCAAGTGATTTCCAGAAGGTTGAAATCCAAAAGTATCTGATAGGAGAAAAGAAAGTTTCAAGAAATTGCCCTCAACCCCTCTGTTCATCCACGGAGAACTATATTGTCCTAGTCAAGGCTAGACAGCCTGGTAGTATGTCAGAAATGACCCTCATGAAAAGTACACTGTCAATAATGCCAAAAATCATGAATTTGAAGTCCATGTATACGTACACATCAGGTGAGCCAACATTTATACTTACAGCTCTAAAGCAAGCCCCTCTCCTATGGGTACACAACGGGCATGACAAACAGGGGTTCCACCTTTCGCAATAAGACCCCTCCAAATGTAATCATCATCAGCTTCTTGAACAGGTTCTGGGGAGAATCTTGATCCCATGGGGCTAACACGACTTCTTCCATGGGTATTGGAGATACCAGGAGCAGTTCCATCCACAGCAGAACCATAACTGCGATCCATTCTTCGATCATCAATCATTCTTGAAGGAAAAGATGTCTCATGGCCTGGTAAAGAAGACTCTATCCTTGACCTTTTAGAATCTCTCTGAAATTGGTTGGCTTCATAAACATCCCATCCAGAAGAGCTTCTGATACTTGGAGAAGAAGGCAGCACTACAGAAGCGGGAGGAGATGACCTTCTCCACCCAGGACCCATCAAACCTTTCCCACTACCTTCTCTTGCTCCATAATGCATATCAACATCATCAAATTCTGGACCTGAATGAGGATCATAACCATTATGAGGACCAAAAGGCCTCAATGGCATGTCAGCCCCTAAGGGACGGCTATGACCATACGCTTCCACTTGAGAAGCTAGAAAGTGTTCACCTCCATACATTTCCGGGCCTCTATCAGGTGCAAGCCCACTGTTTGAGAACATAATTGTTATTCTAGGATCATTAAATAGGCGCCCCTGAAGCCCCTCTTTGGCACGGCGGGCCTCATCCACACTCCGGAACTCCACAAAGGAGTAATTCCTTGAAGGAAAACTTTTGATCCTCTCAATCTCACCAAATAATATCATTGCATTATGCAGCCTCTGTTCATCAATCCGTACAGAGGGCGGATAGCCTACCCATAAAATATTACTAGGTTGACCATCTCTACGAAAACCTGAAGAATGGGAAGGCTGCAAAATTGCACAAAATTATTAAAGAAATAATGTAACAGAAATAATTTAATATGGGATTTCATGTTACCTGCAATA
Organism: Sonneratia caseolaris; assembly: GCA_900006705.1. Classification (NCBI taxonomy): domain Eukaryota; kingdom Viridiplantae; phylum Streptophyta; class Magnoliopsida; order Myrtales; family Lythraceae; genus Sonneratia; species Sonneratia caseolaris. The sequence continues at coordinate 373,860 of CXYZ01002153.1, forward strand.
CCAACTAGAATTGCAATGACCACCATTTAAACATACATTTGAATCTATCTACCTCTACACTGTAAACAGATATAAACAACTGCTGCCAAGATGAATAAAAAAACAGTTACAGGCAAGCAATTGTAGTTACATAAAGCAAACTGAGCAAACAAGTAAAAATGTGCAATAGTTATGCTAGCAATAACTGCATAGTTCATTATTTGAGTCTCACCTGTGACCTTTTGGAGCCAGCATGAACATCTGATGGGCCTGTGCTCCTTCCAGGATAGTCCCTCGTGTCAGAACCATCGCCCCAATGCTCCTGTGAAAGAGGAAAAGTGTAAGATCCTTCCAGCTGCGTCACAGATGCTATTTTTTAAGATGCACAAATTCTGATGTAGAACTAGACAATCTGCCTTAGAGAAAAGAAAGAATCATGTAAACCATGTTTACAGATATCTAGCTGAACAATTATGATACATAAAGTAGACAAAACAAACCCAATATAGTGGCAACATCCCATGATTCCAAACAGCATAACATTTTAGTTCCAACAAATAAACAAGCAAGAGTATCTAGTCCCTCACGGTAGAAAGGAAAATAATCAAAATTTAAGTATGTCCAAGTTTGCTAGTATGCAACAATAAGACACCGGATCCTCCCAAACCTAGCTTATGCACAGATAACATAGATACTGACAAAAACCAAACTGAAGAATAATTCATCAGTTGGAAAATATGATGCCATATCTTTGGTGACTATAAATTTCTTACTTTCATTAGCTCATCTTACACGATAAGACATCTCAGCATCCACCTCAAATTTAGAAAGCCACATGCCACTTTTATGCCATTACATTATGCCGTGTCTACAAGGGACTTCACATTTACTAATTTGCTGAGAACAAAACACACTACGAGACCAGCGAATTCATGCACACCAAGTCTCAGGCAATACAAGTAATCTGGAAATTTGAATCGAACTTACTCTTCTTATGGGCTGTAATCTGACAAAATCCACTCGTATTTGCTCACCATCTAGGTCTTTTCCATTCATGCTTCTCATGGCTTGAATAGCATCCTCTAGTCTTGCATACTCAATAGTTGCAATATTGCGCTCTCTATTAAACTTAAACTCATCAATTTTGCCAAACTTGGCAAATTCTTCTTCAAACTGCTCCTTTGACACTCCAGGGTTGATTCCACCGACCCAGATATGCTTACAAGCTTTAGCCTGTAAACAAGACTAAGACCATTAATACTGTAAACTTCATCGATTACAATAGTAATAAAATATTTAGTACATCTATGCCAGTCCAAACCATAGCAGAGACAAATTGAGAAACCATTAATGAAACACTAGAGATATAATAATCACCCAGTAATATCCAATTTGTAAAGAAATTGCCATTAAGGAGGGGTTTAATGGAAGTAAAACGAGTGAGAAGTAATGAAAATGCATGAAAACACAATCTTGCCAGCCTAATTCAAGTGCAAGCTCCGAAGTAACATATCATATTCAGCTTAATGGGTGCTGCATGTCCAACATTCCTCCATCTTACAGAAATTCAATAGATCCTACCTTCTACATGGAACTGGTAGATTTTGGTGCTTAAATTACTGAAGAAGAATGAGTATTTGTAAAAATTCATGAGGAAAAATGGAAAATTCTTAGCTCAGATAGCAAAGATTGGGAAACAATTTTCATGTGCAAAGATTAGACATTGAAATTCATACATTGTTCACCACTTATGGAGTGTAGAATTTGATGACTTGACTTGTTTCACACGCATTTGGGTGTGGCATTAAATTTTGCTCACGAATTTTGAGCCAATTTCAACAAAATCATGGATAGCCTAAGTATTTGGTAATTGATTTGACTTGTTTCATTGAATCTCATTGATGTAGCAGTCATTGAGAACATGAACATCGAGGATAATATTGGCAGCAAGACAGTTCTGTTTTTGCCTAGAAAGCTTCTATCCACCTACTCTCTTTTCGTAGTATTTCAATGCAACAAGATCATCCTTCTCTTGAGCTGCTCATCCAAGGGAATGGAAAAACAAATTATTTTGAAGAGGGGCTTCAGTCAATTCAGAAGTGCTACACTAGTTACTAGTGTTAATTCTCATTCACAATGATGCAATCCGTGTACAAAACAAAAATGAGTCTCTGCATTTCATATTGGTCTTTCAAAATAATGGGAGAAAAAATGTTGTCTAGACTCTTGGCATTCCCTGTCACTTCAAGCTTCATGTACTTCTCCAAGTGGAAGGGAAGAAAGGCAACTCATCAATTTCTTATCAGTTTTTCTAGCAGCTTCAAGCATCTAAGAATAAGCAAACTGAGTAACAGTGGCAGAGTAAAGGTGGCATTGAGCAGTGACGGGTAAACAAACAAGTGAGCCTTTTGTGGTTGCATTTTGTCAATTAATGGAGTTGTATCATGTCCTTACAGGTGTACTTTCTAAGAGAACCCCACCGAAATTTCCAAGTGAAAGATTGTATTAGTTTGAATCAGGGACAGCAGGGTGGTTCAGATCCGAACATTGTACCAGTCAACCACATTCATATGAAATGTATTACTGGCTTTCAGAAACTCAACGCTCCTCGAACTAATGCGCCCTAAAATGAGCTTGCTCCTCTGCATATTTATGATCGGTGAGTAAACCACTGCATGTCAGATAAATTGTTGGTATATGCAACACAAGACCTGAGAAGGTTTGCGAGCTTCCTCTATCTAAATTTGTAAAATTATTCGACCGAACTAGAAATGATGCGCAAGAAATTCACCACTACTGACTCTATCACGTTGTGGAAAGGGAAAAGAGTTTACCGCAGAAAATTAAAATCCAAAAATCAACCAATATTGCAAGATCAAATACAGAGAGCCGATCTCCAGCCAATATATATAAGTACTTCCACATGTAAGCGTAGAAACGAGACGGAAATCTGCTTATAAGATGAGCACAAACCGGTCGCGCAAACTCGATCTTGATTGAGCTCCCCTTTAGCAAGGCACCCTGCAGGGAGTCCTTAGCGGCCACAGCATCCTCCGTGCGCCTGAAGAAGATGAAACCGTAGCCCCGAGAGCCGTACGAGGTCGCATCGAGGGGCTCAAAGCTCCCGAACATATCTAGGAGGACGTCATCGGTGACTTCCCCCGTAAGGTTGCCGACCCAGAGACTGTTCGAAGGCGGCGCACCGTGTTCACCGGAATCCCTGCCAGGGCCGTGGTAGGACGGCCTCATGGGCTTGCTCGGCGGCGGCATGGAAGAGATCCTCGAAGGAAATTCGACCAACTCGATAAATTAGGGCTTCTGATGGAGCGAAATTCTATGAGAGAGATTCAATGTCCAATTCAGCTGACAACACACAGAGCTAGAGCAGAGAGACCCGCACACGTAGACGAACTGGAAACCCTAGAAAGAGTGATAAGATTTAAGCTTTGATTGATATATATACATGGGCCTCTATATCCAGATTCTGATTAAGAGGTTTCGAGAAGGGAAGGGCGAGGATTGCGGAATTTAAGTCTATGATTCGGTTCGGTTCGGTTGAAAAAATTAGAATCGGTTCGGTTCGGTTCGGTTCGATTTGTTTTCCTTGGTTGCCAAATTAATATGGAAAAATACTGATTTGGCACTCAACCTTTTATCTTTTGTAATTTTCGTTCTAATCTTTGTTTTTAAGATTTAGTCCTCAACCATTTCACTTGAATACACATTTAGTCCTCTAATTATTTTAATATTTAAAAATCTGATGATATGTCAATATATAATAAAATAATGAAATTAAAAAAAATAGAGAGAGAGAGAGAGAGAGAGACTGAAAGACTAAAAGGTTGAGGGCCAAATACATACTTACCCAAATTAATAAATATCAAGTAAATAAAATTAACCACACCTTCTTGACACAAAAGTTAGGGATGTTCCCAAAAAAAATCAAAAAACTAAAATTGAACCATTGAATTGGGGCGAATTAAATAAAAAAAACAGCTAAATTGTTTGAATCGGTCTTTATTAGTGTAGTTTTTTGTGAAGAAGTGATTTGGTTAATTACTTGATATGATTTATTCAGTTAGTCATGGTTAACCAAATTGGATTAATTATTAGATAAAATTTTAAATATATAAATAAAATAACTTTATAAACTATAATAGTTTGGTTTTTAATGATTTGGTTTGGTTTATTCGGAATCAGACCAAACTAATTATATTTTATTTGTTTGAATAATATATATTTTAAAATGTGGTTGACTAATAAATTCAATTGAAAAAATCAGTACCTTACGGTATAGTTATTTTCAATAAATTGGAAGGTGTTCAAGCTTGATTATCCAAATCGAATTGAATCAAATCAAATTGTTGCGCTTCGGTCTGGCTTGAAACGGTTTTTCAACCAAATCAAACCACGAACACCCCTAACAAGGCTACACTATTATAGCTAGGGGTGGCAATTCGTGCTAGTTCGGTCTTTTATCGATTTGGGCCAGTCCTAAACGATAAGGGCCAGCATGAGCAGGCCCCTTAAGGTCTCATTCCAGGCTAGCACAACACGTTAAGTTATCATGCCATGTCGATCCGACCTAATAGCAGAATTCACAATTACTTAACATATGCTCAGTCAAATGCATAAATGAGTTGTATTTTAGGATCAGAATGCCCCCTTCTTTAAGAATTTTTCTTGCCAGGCTATCACGGCCAGAGGTTCATTGGGCCCAGCACGACCAATAAGCCCCGAGTCGGGCACAGTGCTATTGTGTCAGGTTATCGGGTCATGCCAATTTCTGCCAGGTATATAAATAAATAAGTAAATAATTTCAATGATTTTGATTTCGTTGGATTCAATCTTGCAGCATGGCTCTTTTCCTTTCGGTCTCTTATGAGCACTCCTAGAAGTGGCGATTCAAGCCCAGGGTAGATAGCTCGACCTCCACGAAGCACAATTTGCAGTTATCAGACTTGCAAAAATATATATCACGTGAAAAATTATGAGCAGCAGTACCCAACCAAGTTAAATTTTAAAAAAAAATTCAAATAGTAACCGTTAAGATAGTAATTAAAGTCGAAAATAAAGTTATCAAACTATTNTAGTACCCAACCAAGTTAAATTTTTTTAAAAAAATTCAAATAGTAACCGTTAAGATAGCAATTAAAGTCGAAAATAAAGTTATCAAACTATTAGACTGGATCGAGAGCCTCATGGGTAATAATCCTATGTCGGACTGAGTATGCCATATCTAGTCAAGTAGAATCTGGTCAAGGCCAGGCGCAACCTGCTTGGCTCCTCGCAGCCCTAGCGACCTCCCGCTCAATCGCTACTAAATAACAGGGCATAAATTGGACGTGGTGAGCAATAAGCTATTCTTTACGAGCCATGCCTATTGAATCTGGCACGAGACGAGCATGAGTGTTAATTTTCAGTCGTAGAGAACGACAACATTTTGTCATTAAAGACAAGATGGTAAGTCTAGTTGGGCTTAAGCTAACCACGATCCCAAAAGCTAGGCACAAGCTAAGCTCGAGTATGTATGCTTACACCACACTTAGCTTTGAGAGACATCTTGTAAAGATCTTTTCTACATGTTTGGAAAAAATGAATGGGGATTACATTTATCAAGAAAAGACATACGAATAACTGATTACGATATTTTTAATCAGTAAAAGCAATGTAGTAGTAGTAGTGATGGCTCAACCATCCACTGCTACCCAATATTTGGATTTTCATGTTCAATGGAGAATGTGTTGAACGCAAGGCTGGGGGCCTATGTTTTGGATGTAATGAGAATTATAATTTCGGGCAAAGATGTGCAAAGAGGCAGATATTTCCGGTGCAAGCCAAGGACGAGGAAGAGGATGATGGGGGCGAGGATACTGAGGGAGAGGAGGAGGCAGTAAGTATTTCCTAAGATTTTCTGTTCATGTGCTGTTAAGGGCTCCCAGCTTTCAAGCTATGAAGGTGATGGGACATGCGAGCTCCAACAAGCTGCACATCATCGTGGACCGAGGTAGCACCCGTGAACTTCCTCAATGATGAACTGGGAATGAAGGAAGCTATGTAGTAGTGAGGTTACTCGAATTGCTCCATTGAAAGTCACTATGGCGAATGAGATGGAACTAATCTGTGAAGTTATGAGCACTGATTTTAAATTGAAGGTGCAAGGGGATTACTATACCGCAGTTGTCCGTCTCGTCGACCCAAGTAGTTATGACTTAGTATTGGGAGCGCAGTGGTTGATTTCCCCTCAGGCAAAACTACACGGGATTTCAGCACTTTTAGAGGTGAGTTTTTGTTGGGATGGGACTCAAGGTGAAGAAGGATCGTCAAATCTTCAATTGATTTATGGAGAAGGCCTCAAAAGGCTCCTGCACAAGAGAAGGGTGGCCACGTCATGATTGCTGCAGTTCTGCAATTTTGAGATGGTAAGGAGCTACTGAATGCTCCTGGGTGTGATACACAAGATAGCAATGACTCCATTCAAGCCGGTCCTAGAATAATTTTGGGATGTGTTTGCAGATCCCAGAGATCTTCCTCCACCGAGATCCCATGACCATAGAGTACCATAAGGAAGGGATTCAACCTACACTATAGAAGGCCACTGTTGAACAACGCATCAATGAGATGCTGACTACTAGAATTATTCGCCGGAGCTGCAGTCCTTACTCATCCCCTATGATCTTGGGAAGAAAAACAAAAAGGAACTCAATCAGCAGACCATCAAGGACAAATTCCTAATTCCAATCATTGAGGAACTCCCAGATGAGCTGTATGGTTTGACAGTCTTTTCTAAGATCGACTTATGTTGAGAATCTAGTTCCATGAACAACGAAGATAAAAAGAAAGATAGGAGAGAACAGCACACACGATATATACGTAGTTTTGGGGGACAGAGGTCGAGAGCCATCCGTATGTCCACATCCAAAAGGAGACTCGACAGTGTCTTCTTCATTGAGTAGTAATGGGGAGAGTCAAAGATAGGGTAATATAATACACAACCTAATTCTCAAGCCACATAGGCTACCACAGAAAAGGAATCCTACGACTCTGGAGAACAATTCTCTCTCACGAACTCTTCATGTCCATTGGGCACACCAAGCACACTTTACAATAGTCCTCTCAAGCTCTATGTATAGACCCGATAACATTTATACAAAATATCCTTATTTTATCTTTATCCAGGATATTCTGGATTGGCTGTAGTAGATAACGAATTGAAGGTCATAGGAGCTATGATCAAAGATTTCCGGAACAACAAAGCAAGGCCCAATAGAGAATGAAGAATATTTTTAAGCATGATAAATTTCGTCAGACATGCATTCTTACTTTTATCATATAAAACTCATTTGAGTTAGAAACCCGATCGTATGAATGGGTACAACAGTCCAGTCCTCAACGACAAAATTATGATCGATTCATGCGAATTCTTTCATGTACCTAGTTCCAGTGTTGTTTCCGGGTACCTGAGTGGCTGGAACTGGTTCTAATCAGTATCCTACTCGATAAAGGCGATAAAGAAAGAATATTTCCATTCTTCCTGAGATAAATGCAATGCTTATGTGTTAGTTGGAAGTGCTGCTATGTGCTGACAATTGATGAGGAGGTTGCACGATCCTTGCCTGAGCTGGTGCTCCTGCTTCCATGGTACATCGAGCTCTTGCCATTAGTTGAAGAGGCTGCACAATCCCGAGCCGAGTTAGCATCTACATTTTCCGGCACTATCAACACGTTGACATCCCTATAAAATCCTGTTGTGATGGTCAAGGGAGAGATAACCAACTTACTACTCATTGCAAACAATCAAAACATTAGGCATAAGACACAAAACATCAGGGGAGAAAACGGAGTGCAAATGCAGAGGTTAATTTTGAAAGGAGCAACTGCCACCAAATCTTGAAGGGATTAAATGACCATTCGCACCATGTCTGACTCCCAATCATTGTGCAGGTCGCAGAGGCATCCCTAACAGGCGAAGAAGCACATGGATGCATCTGATATAGTTGGCGACAAGGGCATTGATGGGCGCATAATATTGAACTCGGGCCATAAAAAGAATGCAGCAATTACTATTTACTAAAGAAGATTCCAGCAAACACTCTGAGGTACATCACGATTCACACTTCGATTCATAATTTGTCAGCTAACACATCCTAATTCACATTATACCTGAAAGAATCTCTCTGATCCCAAATGCCATCCTTTTGGTCCTAACTGAAAATAAACCTCCAAAAATGCGCAAACTGGACATATTTCTATAGAGTAATATCTACAGCCTAGGATTCTGCATGCATATATATATATATATATATAGTCTAAGAGTTCCCACATCTCCAGAGGACTCCTAATGTTCAATCATGCCGGTTTCTGTAATTTCTAAAAGCTCGAGAACTGCAGGCCAATTCTAGCAGTGTACTTGGCTGTCTTCTCCGACCATACCAAGCTCTATGAAAGCAATGAGATCAGCAAGTACCTTCGAAGCCGTCGTTTCAGTTTCTCCATTCTATTCAAGAGGACCTTCCCTAGGGCATCAATCTCGGCCTCATATTGCGCGTAGAAAAAGAACGAGGTGAAAGAAAAGGAAAGAGCTGCATCCAATGCACAAAATGAAAAGGGGTGAAAAAATGATTGGAAAATTTTGGGACTTTATAATGAGCCAAATACTTGTTCTTACCTGCACCCATGGACATAATCACGCGACGTGCTACGATGAACTTCAGGAAACAAACAAAGGCTGCTGCCTGCATATATTGCAGAACAAGTATCAAGAGAATCCAGACAACTGAGAAGAAACTTTGCCTTCTAAATACGAAAAAAGGAATTTCCATTTTCAATTTCCTTATACTGGAAATGGGGATTGAATGGGTGGAAACACCAGAATTGTTTCAGAAGTAACACCACAAACAAGCCTCTTTGGAGACATCTGACGAAATAGGAACGGAACACCACAAACAAGAGTATACCTTGAGAAAGATATTCCAGTCCTTTCCTCGGGCCAATAATCTTGCAATTCGAATCCCTTTGTTCCACACGAACACAATACTCTTAATTGAATCCCTGACTAGGTCTTCCTCTATCTCGAAAGAAGATGAAGATACCACAGGAACGGAAAATCCACATCTGTTCAGACCAGACAATCGATGGTTTAATTGCAGAGAATAGTTGGTCATACAGACAGGTCAAAATACCCGAAAGTTTTGTGAGCGTTAGACAAAAAAAATTGTAGACATAATCTAAGAGAATGCAAAACACAAAATCAGTGTTATCCAACAAATCTAGTAAGGTAGCAATGGGACAACAGCAGATATTGACACACAAACTGCAATGCATGAAAGAACGGATATGGTATACAGAAATTACTTGTAGCTAAATTTTTTTCCTTTTGCTGAATAATTAATTGTAGTTATGTCTCTAGAGGACAATGTCCACATGCAGTAAATTTAGCAGTTAAAGAGAATTTTATCTAGTTTATCATTGGATTAAAATTATTTAGGCCGAGAGAGAAGGATGAAACAAGGGAGCAATTTATACATAGACTTCAAAAAGATAATTGAAAAGGCAATAGATGAGCTTATTAAATTTCTCAAACACATCCAAAAGGCTATAGACACCACAAAATTTAGAAGATGGGGCTACCAATACTTACAGATCTGAGGGTAGATAGCCATATCCTAGAGAAACAATCATCATCATCAGGAGAAGTAGGGCCATGGATGAGATAAAGGTTCTTCCAGTAAGGAAAAACCAGTAAAAGAGCAGAACCATAGCGAGGAGGCATGTAAATGTTGTATTTTCATCTCTCCACAGCAAAATATCCGCAACTGCAAATGAAATTTTTACTCATTGTTGAGTATCATCGTATAACAACACCAAACTGTACAGTCTACTGTAGAAGCAATATATGAAATAAAGCAAAATAAAATTACATAATTGGCTAGATTCTGCACAGACAACCTGAGCATGAGGATGTTTGTATTTTCATGATTTGTGTGAAAAAGACAGCACTTGATAACTCACGCTGTAGAGGCTAAAGCTTCAAGTTATGAAAGAGACTAAAGCTGCATCAGTATCTAGCAAAAACTCAGCCTAGAACATTTAATCGTACCATACTAGATTAACATAGCCTGAGGTAGTGCTACTGTTTTTGGCTCAAACAGTAGCTAACATGTTAAAAAGAATGGCTTAGTACTCAAGATAGAAGCCCTTGATTTTGGGGAAAAATTCCTGCATCGTAGGTAGGAACTATGTGTTGATGCCCTAATTGATGAAAAAATTTCCTGAATTTTTTTTCTCATTATCATGAATATAGCAAAAGGTTGTCAAGTAGAAATACATCAGTGAGAACCCCAAATATGAATGACTGAAGGATTAATTAGAGATGGCAACCTTTCCCACTTCCAAGTAGCTCATCTGCCTTTGACTGTTCAGTTAGATTGCCGTACTCCATGTGTAATGAATCTCTGGCAAGATGATAAAATGATTGAACAGTGTTTGAAATACCTTCCTGTTCATTAAGCAATATGTTAATGCCAATTTGGCCCACATTATCATATAAGCATAATTTGGCCACAGCAAAAGATAAGAAAAGGTCACAAACTGTTGCTCCAGAACCAAAATGTAAAGCAGATAAAACGTAAAGCCAACATCATTCCGTAGAAGGCAACGATGAATTGGAACAGTTACATAAAACCAATGACAAAGTACTAAAAGGGGCTTTCTCAGACCAACTGGAGAGACAAACATCAGTTGAAGACTACGAAACATGTGATAGATATGTTGCAAGGCAGGTGAAGTATAAATAATATTATAGTCAGAGCAACGTGAGCAAAGTACTAATGTCCCTCTTATATCAATGGAATGACTTCATATGAACAGGCATTTATGTAACATCCCAACTCAGCCTAACTGAGAAAAGAAAAGGCAAGGGTCAAGGAGAATATATCAAATTGCATCATCAGACTCATGAGAGCCTTAAATGAGGAGTGATCTATGGGGTCATATGTGCCTTTGGAGATAGCTTATGAGTAAGCTCAATGAATAGAGTTCAATTCAGATATGCAACACGATATGCTTTTGACAATTAGGTGAACACAAAAATAAAAAGGGAAATGCCTAAATCATTAACTTTAAGATACAGTGATTATCCTAATGGCATCAGGAAGCTTACTTCCAGTGTAACAACTGGTGAGTATCCAATCTGCTCCCAAGCTGCAGAGCAATTAAATGTTCTTGTCCGAGATGCTATAGACATGACATAATGAATTGACCTAATATGGTTATGTTTGATGACTTCCAGCTCCCCTTCCACCAATTCAGCAAACAATAAAATGAAATTAACCATCAATACAGGAAGCTTTATGAAAGGTCTGCAATTAGAGTAATGAGCCTTCAGTTAATAGAACTGAATTACTAAATCAGCACAGGAAGGTCCACAGCCAACATTAAGTTGATGAAAGAGTGGAATTCTACCAGCATCTGCAAGTCTATAAGTATTCAGTGCACTAAAAAATAGAAAAGTTCAATTGTTCTATCAGTTAGACTGTAATGATCAACGCAAGCTTTTGCAAATTCACTTAAAATACAAGACAAGGGGCATGAAACCAAGAATCAGAGAAGAAAACATCTTCCATCCAGTCGAGATGAAGCCTACAATAATCCAAAATTCTCTACTAAAGATCTAGTAAACGTTCAAACCAAGGAGAAAATGACACAACAGATACAATGAGTGGGACAGGCAGCTTATTTAAAATTTGAATACGCCTATATGGGTCATCACAAGAGACATGTTTCCTTGTGCAAATAGTAATTTTCATATCTAGGAAACTATTGTGACAACCTCATCACTTGAAATAAATAAGAATGGTGGATAACATCAATTCCCATTCTATAAAATAAGGGAAGTACAAATGTGATACTGGCTTCACCTTTCATATCCCAACCCTTCGAGTATGAGAGATACAAATTTCCAGAACTTCTTCGGTTCACTGTTTGTGACAAAAAATGCCTATAAACAATCCAAAGATAATATCATTTGAGAGTGGGGACATGAAGAAACAGTAAAAGCAAGAGACCGAGTGATTTTAAATAGAAGACCAAAAGTTACCTTCCCAGCTACTGATACCGGTCTGGAATCTAAAGCTTCCTCTGCACAAACATGGGCATGGGCTACATTCTCAACATACGTGAAATCGGACATATTTTCACCAGTTCCTATAATAAACTGAAATAAGAAACTCTGTTATTTATGAAAAGATGCAAGAAACAGAAGGGTCAAATTTTAATGGGAGATGACTTGAATTGAATCCTAAGAGTAGCAAATACAGGGAATTTGATTTCTTTGGGGCTCCATTCTGATGATGATAGCTATAAAAGCAGAATCTGAATAGACCTATTATAATTTTCATCACTTCCTCAGCTATGAGCTTTCTGCTTTAGACTTCCAGGGACTTCTTTCATTTCCTTGCTTCAATTTATGCTTAGCACTATTTTGATCGAGAGTAGCTAACTTGCAGAAAACTCAAGAGGAAAAAGTCATTTCAGTCAGCAAAGAATTTCCAGGAAAACACTTACAAGTTTCAACCTCTTATCTGGACAATTAATAGGGTCCGACCTAAAAATCTTGAGAACACTCTTTGAAGGGCTCATGAAGAAAAGATGAATCCCATGAAAAGATATGCAATAGAAATTTGCCTTTGTTGCAAGGCTTCCAGTAACTGTTGAAATCTTGATATATTGATGGATAACTTATATTTTCAGAACAGAAACTATGCAGACATGTAGCACAGAAAAAATGGTTCCCACCATATCCTCACGGTATTTACTATGAAATAACATTCAAATTACTTCTCAAACCTTTGTCCAACCAGATTCAGCCTGCTTGATAAGAAATGGCATAAACTCAGTCTCTCCTGGCCCAAAAACAGTGCTTGGACGGAGTGAGCACGTCAAGAGACTGTTAATATCATTTGCAAACAGAATTATTGCCTCTGCTTGAGCCTTAAGCTCAGCCCACATGTACTTATACTGCATCACAGGAATAGGTCACAAATTTATGACAACACAAGGACATGATAAACCAAATTCTTGATAAAAAGGATGGGAAATCTCTTAGGACAAAAGTAAATGCCTTTGAAGGATATGGGATAGATTCAGCTGCATTATATATGTCCTGAGAACCATCAAAAACCACATCTGTGGAACTGCAATATACTAGATGCTTTATGTTGCACCCACGGCAAGCATCAATGACATTTTTTGCACCTGAACAGGGAAAAGGGATCCAATGTTAATGCTGAATGAGTCTTTATGACTATCAAGCCTTACTGATCTATAGCATCAATCTGACAGATGCCCAACCTCTTACCTTGAACAATGTTCACGTAGGAAGTATAAAAGTTTTGGTCATGTGCAGCTTCAATGTCTAAAAAAAAGACAACACTTGAACCCTTAATAGCTGCATAATTAAATTCAGGGTTAATGAGATGAATGGATGAATTGTTTTGCTATACTAAGACAAAGCAGAGACGCAGGATGCAAGACAACCAACATACTATCAACATCTCTATGCTTGAAATTAGATCCAAATCATACAACTGAAAATTGTACAAGTTTCCTCCAAAGCCTCCAGATAGATTACACTCTTCCAGGAAATCCTATATACTAATAAAAAATTTCTGCACCTAACAAAGAAACTGAGATCTTACCCGCATTTTATATTCCGTCACAGTGCAATTTACCTGGCTTCTAACACATAACAAGATTAGACTGTTTGGAAATTGCATACCAAACAACTTGCAAGCTTAATAATTCTTATACTACCTACCTCTTCTTTTCTCTTATGCTAACATCAGCTTATTGGAGACTAAGTTCGTTTGTTTTGCATTTCCTAGGCAAAGAATCATTGCTCGTGTTTAGTTCCGTTTCCATTTTCTGAGAATGTAGGCAATACTCTGAAAAATGCAATTCACAGCAATCATTTTCCTTCCAGATTGAGATAAATGAAAATAACTAAGCAAAGAAGACTGGCATTTTTCCTGGAAAACTTCACCCCGATCGAGCAAATTTAGCTTCCCGAGTCACACTCTCGTCAAGTTCTGTATATTCAGCAGATACACCAAACAAAAGTAAACTCAAGGCTGAGAAGATTACTTCCGACGATCTGCGGCAGGTGTCTGACGTCGATGCAGTGGTAGGAAGCGCGACCAGAGGAGATGGCTTCGGAAAGGGCGGAATCAAGGTGACTGGAGGGATCGAGCTGGAGAGACTGAGGAGAATCGGCGACTCGGACGATCCATTTCCTAAGCTTCAAGAGCCTGAGGACGAGCCACCTCCCGACGAACCCTCGCCCGCCGATCACGACGCAGGTTCCCCTGGGGATCGGGTCGTCCATCGGAACCATCTCCGCCACGTAATATTTCTCCGTTCTCACAGAGAGAGGAGAGAAGAAAGAGGTAGCGAGCGAGAGGAAAATGGCGCGGAAACTATAGAGTAAGAACCGAGAGGCGCTTTCGCAAAGTAACGAATTTTTGATATATTAACAGTAGTAGCCTACTAGGATTTGATTTGCATGGCCACTCGTTAGACCGGAATCAGTAGCAAACCATCTGACTAAATTTTGATAAATTTTGGTTAAGGTCGGTTTAAAAAAAATTTTAAGAACCGGTCAATTCCGGTTTTTCTTACCGCTTTCATTTCATATAGTAATTATGTATATTCACCTAATTTGTCCATAACATATCATTAATAAAAAAATCCAACATATAAAAATTACTCAAAATTAACTCCACATACAAAATTCGATACATTAATATGATACATTAAAAAATACATGTATTTAAAATAAACTAGCTTTCCTACAAACAACCAAATATGGAACAAATAAGGAGTAGATTAAGTAGTTCTTTTTTATTAAAAAAATTGATATTCAATCTACTTAAAAAAGACCTCCTTTAACATAATTTTTTTCATTTATAACACTTAAATCCCAATTCTTTCTAAAAAATAGTAAATTATTTTAATCAATATTTACATACACTTAATAATCTATTATCTACAACTCCATGATAACGGTCCCCTCTATCCTCGAATTTACTCTATTTATGGTGACTCGAGAGAAGAGGCATTTTTATGTAGCCACATATGAATAACCAATTAAAATTTTACATTTTTTTGTTATAAAATAACTAATATTTAGAAATTATTTAATTATAACTAATTTAATTTGGTTCGAGTCATCCACCTAGAGATAAAGATATCTTATTTAAATTGAAAATATGTCAAATTATTTCAATTAACTTATATTAGTAATTTTACATTTTATTTTTAGAACCGTTTATAATATTTCTATTGTTAAATTGGAAATGAGCTAATTTTTCAATCATCTAATATTCGAAAAGTGGTGGCAAACAATTTTATAAATAGAAAAATGTCGCATTCGTAAATATTTTATATAATGATTATATCATATAATATACTGATAAAGTGTAACCATAGTTTTTAAAACCGAACTGGGCCGGGAACCGGTGTAGGCATGGGTTCATGGGTCGGACCAGAGGTTCAATGAGTTGAACCGCATGTTTAAAAAATAATCTTAATAATATAATATTACTAATAAATTTACATAATATCATAATTTGAATATAATTTATAACAAAAATCATTAATATAA
>CXYZ01002153.1:399197-412228 GCA_900006705.1 Sonneratia caseolaris
CCGGTTCAATTGAATTTGACCTCATTTAAATAATAATTGGATTTTTTGTGAGGACCGGACCGGGTGAGTGGCCGATTCCCGGTCGAACCGGCCGGCCCAGTCCGGTTTTAAAAACTATGCCCTACACTACCAAATGCTACATTCTCCAAGGAAAAATATTTTTTATTAAACATTTTCCTGTTTTTTATGATATATAACCAATCATATATGCATCAGCTCCTCTCCTTTATAAATTGAGGACTTCGGAGAAGGGAGGGGTAAAGGCACGGGGAATTTCTATTCAACTCGAGACACTTCGTAAGTCTCATGGAGCTACCAACCACCGATGAAGACTAATCCGTTAAGTCCTCGGATGGTGTTCCACTTCAACCAAGATAAAACTATCTCAGCTCTTACTTAAAATCATAGGAGGATTCCTCGGATTAAACCAAAAGGCCTCAGCAACCCTATGACAAGCCTCGATCCAGAATAAGCTATCAAGCCCCCACTCAAAGCAAAATTTGGAAACATTAGATTAGGATCACAAGCCTCAGTGGCTCCCACATTGATCGCGAACACACTGCCCAAGCCTCGATCGAGACCTTAATGCGAAGGAGAATCAAAGGAATTTGCTGTGTGCACTTTCTATATTAATGGGGAAGATGAACCCACACATGAGATATGGCACAGTTCACGAGTTAAGCTCTTTCTAAATGAAATTCGTTTTATAATGCAAGAATTTCGAAGTCATGGCAAGTACTTAAGCTTATGTCCACACTAAAATTATTTCGTAATCTCATAGGGGACAAAATTTAAGATTTTGTGCAGACCACATTTAAAATTTCATGTTGCCCTACAATTTTTGTGGGTAAAATGCAGACATTATTCTTAGAATTTTAAGGCAGATACGGACAAAATATTTATTATAAACGCATATTACCATCATCTTTATTGATGCAATCAACTTTTTTCCCTCAAATTTAATGAGAAAGTCCACGCTTGAATACCTAAATTAATTCTATCATCAAAATAGTTGATTTGTTACGTGCACACCGCGTCATCCTTCTATTCAGTAAAATTAACGGTAGAGTTGCCCACTAAATAAATAAATAAATATTGAGAAACCATTTGATGGCAAAATAAATTCAATCCCAAAGTATTGACTGCCCATAAATTTGAAGAACAAACTATTGGTGCACTCTTTTTTTTTTTCAACTACGATATTCAAATGGACCTCACTAGCAATAAGATATCATTTTTCAACCAATTATACTTGACTAATCCGTTACTCGCCTCAGATTGCATGCCTAGTACGGCGGATGTAATTCTCAAAGGAAATATTTGCGTACACGAGATTCCTAAACGGTACCAAATTATTTACCATCCGACTCAACTCCCTCTGTAATTATTGGTGCACTCTTAATCTTTATTGAACTAAAAAATTTCATGACCGTATGAAATTATTAGAAAGAGCACAGGACACGCCAGTGTCCTCTGCGGTGCCGATTCCCCTTCTTATTCTTTATTTTTAATTTTAAGTATTATTTAATTTATTTTACAAGAGATTTTAAAAGTATATTGTAAATTACTTTCTTATCCTTTTCATTATCAAAGCAAGTGTATGCGTCGGCTACTGGCCAGCTCGAGATCAGATCCAGTATGGCGGCTTGTCGCCACGATAGAGCGCAAGATATTTTAAGTGGACCCTAAAAGAACTTGTGATTTATATTCGTTTATTTGATTTTTTTTCTTGTATTGTAAATTACGTTCATGGACCGGAAAGGAGTTGTAAGAAGGAGAAAATGCAGTGCATACACAGTTTTCCTAGGCATGATGATCGGATTTTGAATTTCTTACTTTCAAAATGAGAGTAATATGTCATCAAACTGTATATTTGTTTATTTATTTATTTATTTTTACAGTTAAGAATGTAATTATTCTTATCATAAATAATATTAAATTTATAATTTTATTCAACTTAGACGGAATATTACGATCGTATTTTTATAATTAACGAGAAAACTTTTTATTGGAAAAAGAAAAGAGAGAGCTAAGATGTGTTTTTAGTTGTAAAACAAATTCAGGTCATCAACTCTTAATTCTTTACAAACTTGATGGCTAAACTATTATTTTACTGATTTTCTTTTTTTTCCTTTTTTTAATAAAATCTTATAGAAAAGATAAATAATATGATTTTACAATACAAAAAGAATTCATCCCACTACGTTTATATCATTATTTTTTATCTAGATAAGTTCAATTATCTCTTATAAATCCACCAACAAATTATACAGTACATCAGAGCCACCCACCATGAGAGTTCATGTCTCATCAAGCATGGGAAGGGAAGAATAATTGTCTACCGAAAGCCAACATTTGCAGCTTAGGTGTTGAACTCATAGTTAGTAAGTTCAAGTATATAAGAAAAATATATGACTTTGTGAACTATTGTTCACAAGCCCAAGTCTGGGAGAAAGAGGGATCATCACAAGAGAGGATGGTATGTCAGGTTTTTGTTAAAGAAATTTATTAAAAAAACCTAATATGATAGGTAAATGTTTAGATTAAATTCATATAATTTAAGAAAATTTAAAATTTAGTCATCAAATATTAGAACCTGCCAAATTCAATGTGTAAAGTGTGAGTTCAATCTAATTAACATGTATAATCATCACTCTATATATTAGCAAAGAGAAAGTTCAATTTAACGTTAATTATGAAAAAGGAAACTCTTTTTTTTTAATGTATGATATTTTTATAGTGGTCTTATGATGACGTATATCATTATACCTCCATGATTTTTTACGTAAGATTTTTTTTAAATCATAAAACATATGCATGAGCTTAAAATGACAAGAAGAAGAGATGAGATTAATAGTTTAGGTAAAAGTACAAAAATCAAACTTAAATATTTTGATTTGATACCGTAAATAAAATCGTCGAATTAAATCATATTTTTCTTTAACTATTTATTCCACAAGAAAAAAAAGCCTCCCCTGTGATTTCATATATTCTCGACACAGATCATCATATGGCTATGCCCTTTTCCCGACCCATGCCAGTGTCCGATCTCATCTCTTTTGCTAATGATCAGCTCAAGTAGTTATGGAATTGATCGGCATTGAAAAAATATATATGTGGCTACTCACCAGGAGACACTAATGATGTTCCAAGACTTGACGACAATCACTAAATCGTTTTTATGACTATGTAAATGGCACTATTTGGAAAGTTGCCAAAAAAAAAGTTCATTCAATGAAATGGCTTATTCCACATAACCCCGTAAAAGCCACATTTATCAATCTTTTGTACTCGTGAGAATGCCCATGTTGCATATCTAGACACTAACTAACATCGACGAAACATGTCCAAGTTAATTTACGTGATTTTATACCATCTTTTTTTAAAAAATAAAATTTTAATTCAAATTTTATTATTACAAAAAAATCATAATTACAAGAAAAAATATTAATTATAATGATATTATCTTCTATTTAAAATCAAGAAATTATAAATTTCAGTTCTCAATAATAGCGTTGTTTGTGACTTCATTTTTCCCTATTTTATGTCTAAGGCCCACCATATCTCTTATACTTGAAACAAAAAACTATTGATATTGAGAATTTATCTCATAATAGTAAATATTTCTTAAATTGAATATTATTTAGTGTTAAAAAAAGTATAGGAACTCAAGAGTCAACTCAAGTGAGTAGAGAGCACATACAATTTGTGAGTAATTTACCAACTTATACATTAACTGACTTGAATTGATTGCATAAATTTAGAGTTGTTTGACTTTATTTATGCTGTAATAAGCTTATTGGACTTTTAATCATCCGGAAAAAAAGGGTTTATTTGACTCTTGTAGCTTGACTATCTCAACTCTCCTGTGAACTAGCCAGAAGCTAGTTTGGAGCTGGCACCGACACCATTATTAGACACCATAGCATCTCAAATTTTAATATATTTTTAATATTTAAATTTATGATAGAACAAACGTCATAAACTTTTACGAATTTTATAATAAATAAGTTTCTTAATCTATATTAATATCATTCTTGATATAAAGAGTATTTGTATCCATATACTTATTTACTCCACATTTCCATCCATTTTTTTAAATTCACACAATTTTAATAGATAGATAAATAAATAAATAAAATAACCAGCATGACTTCATGGGTCGTTGAGTACCTTCTCTACTAAAATAATAGTAATGTCTCCCGTTCAAAATAATTAATGGAGGTAGTTTACATTAGACAAATTATATATCTTAGAATATAATTAGAATGCGTTAGAATTTTAAATATTAAATGGTATATGTCAAGGAAAAAATAACTAAAATAAAACAAGTGCCGACACGTATACAAAAGCTATTAGCTTGCCATCTCTATCATAAGTGCCAACGGACATCGACCGCTAAACTTATCGATTTGGACTTCAGTTTAATTACAAGGTTGCGACTTCCCACCTAACAACTGAGCTTGGTCGAGAGTCAGTTTCGATCCAACACAGGACAGATCGTGAATGAGACTATTTTATTGCATTTAAAGCAAGGTTAAATTAAATCAAATCAATTTTAATTACCGCTGGAATAATAAACTATTATAATTAATCATCTCCCTCTAGAGATGTTAAATGGGTTAGGTTGGTTCGAAACCGAATCATCCAAACCTAGAACCAGCTAAGACCGCTCATAACCCAGCATGTAATCGTTTTTATTAGGTTTGGGGTAATTACAGGTCGATTAAAAAATATGCATTTGTTGAACTGTAACCAATTCAAACCATTGCCTTGTTGAATTGACAAGGAACCTTTTAGAAACCATAACCTGCCCAGAATTGTTGAAAACTGGCTCGGACGGTCAAAAATCATACAAATCAACGGTTGAATTTTATTGAATCAATTTAAATTTTTTAAAAAAATTTAAAAGATGGACAATTCATGGGCAAATCGGTTGGTTTATAAATGGTTCTAGACCGGTTCATATTTGTCTGAACCATAACTTATAATTGGACTAGCTCATTAAGCAAATGGGTCAAGTCGTAACCGGGTCAAATGGTTTTATGCTCATTTTGAACCGACTCAGACCACACTTTTAACAATATTATCTCTCCCCCGTACATATTCAAAGTTTATCAGTGCACATTTTGAAATTGTTAAAAGATCCATTATCTTAGAGATAGCGTTGGAATTCACCGGCCAATAAATTTGAGAATTACCGCTTATTGGTCTAAACATCCAGGTTTGACACGAAACAATGTTTTTAATTGATCGTATACACCTTAACAAAGTTGGAATATCATAAATAAGAGCATAACAAATTTGCATCACTTATATTTGTTGTCATATTGATGTTGATATATATGGGTATTATGAATTTTGTACCTGTCGTACAATGACAAGATGTCGTTTTCTCTTTCCCCACGGCCGTCTCAAGTATTAGAAATGATTCTGAGATGATCCATGGGTGGGTAAACATAAAATCTCTCCTCATGTGTGAAATGTGCACGACAGCTATACCTGTCGATTCGGGCGATGACGTGTCACCCACCATCTCCACTGGCACAAAAATCCCTAAGGTAGCCACAAGTACGGCAAAACAACCAATTTTTTGAAAAATAAATTTAAATGATTTATTTTTAAAAAAAATTTTAACGGGATAAATTAATTGATTAATCTAAATTTGTGTTAATTTGAAAAAAAAATTAAAATATCAAATTTCTTTTTTTTTGTTATAAATATTATTTTATACTTTTTTTGTTGAAATATTTCTTTGTGCCATGCTAACACTACAGATAATCGCCGGAGGCATGAAAATCCTGGCCCAAACCCAAAATTTTCGTGTAGTGCCCAAACTATGCAATGGGTCCATGCCAGTCTTTAATATGTCTAACAACAGCGAGATTTGTGCTGTAATGAGAAGATGGATCAGAATTTGATTACTTGCAAGAAATTAAAATAAAAAAGTTACCGCAACCATTTTTATATGCACTGTTTCTTATAAAAAAAATTAATATAAATACTTACTAATTTAAATTCAAGTTAAATCGATATAAAATTATTATATGATAGATTTTTTCCATGTTCAACACCTTAAAATAAAAAATGCATTATCACCTAATGTCACTAGAAAATATTAATTAATTTATAGTAAAATTTTAACTAAATATTAATTAATTGGGTAATTATTATAACGAATTATTTTAATAATTAAGCCAGTAATTTCTNAATTTATAGTAAAATTTTAACTAAATATTAATCAATTGGGTAATTATTATAACAAATTATTTTAATAATTACGCGAGTAATTTATCATTGTTATAACTTAGAATCATTTTTTGATAAATAAATGCAATTTCATTATTACAGGGCCAAATTACAAACAGGTAGAGAGTAAAAAACAACATAAGCTTTCAGATTGTGAAGTAGAACCTAATTGACCAAGATTATGAGCATCTTGGATTGCTTGCCTTCTAATTTATCGTATCTTGACATCCTCACAAAAAAAATTCCTAATTTTATCTGTCGCTATTGCATCCTCCTAATGAACCATAGTCGTCATTTATAGCTCTAACTACAAGTTCCAGAGAATCTGAAGTTGACAAAAATCTTCCTCCTGTTTCTTAATGTAGAAAGGGAGATGGCGAAGTGTAGGGCCTTTGCGTCAGCATGATCCGGAGTAGCGGCCATGTCTTTCTCGAACCAAGATAGCATTGCCCCGCATCTGCTTTCGGCCAGTCCAGCTAGCGCGACATGATTCGTTTAAGCTTGAAAGTTGCTTCGGCGTGGATATATGATGGTCCATCCTCTATTAATTCCTGTATGCTTCAGCTGCCTCCAAAGCTAGAGCTGAGGAATGGTATCTGCAATTCGGACTCAAAAGACAGTATAACAGTGTCTAGTTTACAGCGAGTCCTATGATCTTCAAAAATTTTCATTAAACTCCTAAGGAAGACATTCAAATCAGCTTTAGTATCAGTATAAAGTGCTTTACTCCTGAGCTCCCAAAGACTAGTACAAGTGAGTATTGCTCCAAACAGTCGAAAATCCTGAGTTCTTGAACTCTGAAGGATCGATGAGATGTTAAAAAACTGAATCGGCTGTATAGGAGAGTTTCCAAAACACGAAACATCCCGTACCTTCCACTGTGCCGAGTCCATCCATGTGACACGATAGAAGATGCACTCTTTCGAACAGATGTATCTCTCCACCGGAATTGGAATTACGTAAGGGACACGGCTGATCGGCTTGTATAAACTAGGGGATGGCTTTACTCGCCAATCTCTCCATAGAAACATCTTACATCTTTCATGAATTTCTGGTTTCCGGGGTCGACCTTTCCAAAGCGACGAATTATTATCGGCATACCTGCAAAACCTTTCACTTTGATCAAGCATATAAAAAGAATTACTTGGGTTCGTCTTTTTCGAGCCAAAATCCAAATAAAATCATCAGAGCTACCTAATTTATTTTAGATCAATGCGGAGTATATTTCCTAGCTGTATTTTCAGTAAATAAGGGATTGAGCAGGTTATTGGTCCGTCTTCCAGGATGGCTAAGCATTAGACTACTTACCTTTAGATTGGGATCAACGCTACTATCTGGCAACGGTTCAGCTAGAAAAAACCTTGTTTTCCTGGAATCCATGGGTCCTTCCATGCATAAGCATTATCATTTCCAATCTTAATACAAGCTCCTTTCTCACATAAGAGATTTACAAGCACAAGCAGATGAGAAGACTGTCTTGTCTACCTTGCAGTGGGTATCTCAATATGAGCATGTTACGTGGGTTCAGTTTTAAAAGGACTAGTGATAAGAGGTTAACCAAAATAATAATAATAATAATAATAATAATATGAATATAGTCATGTAGACTACGTTGGAGTATAATAGGCACTTGGACCGGCCTAATCGGTTCATGGACTTCAAGTTGCTGTCGAGTGGGCATGTACAGACCTCCGATGGATGCAGTATGCCTTTCAGTTCCTTCGCAGACTTGCAAAGAATTTGGGCTTAAGCGATGATGCCTGGAATGATCTTCTAGTTTCAGTCAGCACTGGGGCCGAGTATATATACAAAGAGTGTGTACGAGAGATAGGAGAGGAGTCCTGGATGAGTTACCTGGAATCCAATGCGCGATTTGCGTGAGGTTGAGTCGTTTGCCGCGGCCTAACCAACTTCGGATGGCTTAATGAGTTTATACGTGGCCTGGGGAAGTCGGTTCGGGGCCCCGAGACTCAGAAAGTCAAATCCGGACTCAGTATAGCTGGTCTGTGTATCGGCAGACTCTCTAACTTAGAGGAGAAATTATGAATTTTATACCACTCACGATATCAATTACCACGTGATGATACTATTTAGTAAAAGTTTAACATATATTAACTAATATCACATTATCTTATTTTATTTTCTTATTCTTTTATTCAATAGTAATTTTTTTTTTAGGTTTCACTAAGATTTTTTAAAGTTTATTTAATATTCCCTCCAATTTTTTAATAATTATCAATTTTTTATTCAATAATGATACTTTATCAACGTATCACGTGATGTTATTATTACAAAAGATTACCTTCTCGACTTAATCATATTCAATCTTTTGCCTAGGCTTTCTTATGCCTGATTTTACATTTTTGTCTATTTACTCTTCCATTAAGTTTTACTCGGCTTAGACAAATTTTTTGAATCCATTCCGAACCTTTTGCAGCAAAGCCGTATTTCTAATGATCTCCAACTCCTTTCCCATACCGCTACACTGTACTCTCCTATGGCTTACCCTAAGTTTAATTCCTTAAAATAATTCTTCCCTTTGCCCGGGTCGCACTTATATGCATGGATTCCAAGGCCATCATATTCATGAATAATTTCTTTTGATGATTTCCCAATGTGTAGTTGTAACCCATAGCTCTCGTCATAACGTGATCTAACCTAAAGAGTCTAGGACGATAAATGGCAGATTCTAAGCCTCTTTCGTGCGTGTGAGCGTTTGTGTATTGATAAGTTAAATCTCTTACGTTGTACATATAACTTACTGATTCTCTTATATGAAATTGCAACTATGCTATTTGCATAGGCTTCTGGTCAGCCTAATAGCTCAACCCGGCCAACGATCTAGCTGCTCTATGGGCGTGGGAAAACTTAATGGAAGGAAGCAACAGGTCATGGACACGGAGCAAAAGCTTCAATATGCATTCCTGGTGAAATTCCCCAACCCCTGGGTCCTGAGCAGGTCCCAGACATGGAGCTTGACCACAACGAGAAAACAAGGATGCACAAAGCCAACATTGTGTGAGGAAGCAACAACAGACAACAATGGTGTAAGAAATATAATGGTACCGTTGGGAACCATGGAGAAGGTCCAATCTCCAGAAGCAAGCTAACTTTTTGTCTAATACTTGAAGAATCAAATTCAATCTTTTGCCTGGGCTTTCNTGGCTTACCCTAAGTTTAATTCCTTAAAATAATTCTTCCATTTGCCCGGGTCGCACTTATAGGCATGGATTCCAAGGCCATCATATTCATGAATAATTTCTTTTGATGATTTCCCAATGTGTAGTTGTAACCCATAGCTCTCGTCATAACGTGATCTAACCTAAAGAGTCTAGGACGATAAATGGCAGATTCTAAGCCTCTTTCGTGCGTGTGAGCGTTTGTGTATTGATAAGTTAAATCTCTTACGTTGTACATATAACTTACTGATTCTCTTATATGAAATTGCAACTATGCTATTTGCATAGGCTTCTGGTCAGCCTAATAGCTCAACCCGGCCAACGATCTAGCTGCTCTATGGGCGTGGGAAAACTTAATGGAAGGAAGCAACAGGTCATGGACACGGAGCAAAAGCTTCAATATGCATTCCTGGTGAAATTCCCCAACCCCTGGGTCCTGAGCAGGTCCCAGACATGGAGCTTGACCACAACGAGAAAACAAGGATGCACAAAGCCAACATTGTGTGAGGAAGCAACAACAGACAACAATGGTGTAAGAAATATAATGGTACCGTTGGGAACCATGGAGAAGGTCCAATCTCCAGAAGCAAGCTAACTTTTTGTCTAATACTTGAAGAATCAAATTCAATCTTTTGCCTGGGCTTTCTCATGCCTGATATAATTATAACCCAGACAATTCCTTTCCTCTCAACCCTAAAAACTACCACAACCCAATTAACCGTAGTGATGAGCAGAATAACCGGCTAGAATAGTAGAGAACAGTAAGCCGGTCGCAATGGAAAAGGAAGAAGAAATCATCCAGCAGAGACATTTATTCAAGTAACTTGCCAGTATCTTTAGCCAGGTCCCCCACAAAAGAAATCAGGTAAAGAGTCAGCAATCAGTACCAATCTGTTGCCACAAAATGCAAAATCTTTGGATAATTTCAGTTCAACTAAGGAAGCTTGGCACATGAAATGTCTTAAAGCAGCAGGGGTGGACATTCACACATGCATCTTATTGTAAAGAGAGAAGGGCAAGAAAATGCACTCTATAATTGCACTCTTTTCTACAATGAATCTACTGTCCCTCAGTTTTCTTCTCCCACCGCTCCATGAATTTGACTTGTGCAGCCACAGTATTGAGTCTGTAAAGTTGGAACCAGTGGTTAGCAAATTCCTGCCCAAATGTCAACCCAAACACTGCCCCTGCAGCAAAGGATAGCCCAGCACCTGCCAAATTTTTTACTGAATAAGTCTATATATTCATGATGAGTGCCAGAAGAAAATTATTTCTCTTGGTTGTTGGAGCAATCAAGCAGATATACATCTGCTTCTTTTAACACACTATTAGGACTCTTCTGGAGTGCAGGGAAATCAGCTTTAGGAGTTCAGGACATTTCATTATAATGACAAGGAGTGAGTACATAAAAAGTCATAGTTACAAGATAATTGATAATTTAATGCTACAAATGTGAAAAAATAAGATAAAGCAAAAATTCTCACAAAACACTAGAGACATTGTCCTGTTGAATGGAAGAGAATAGGACATAAGAGAAAAGAAGAGAAAGTTATCAAGTATATGCTGTTGATCCAGTCAATCATATCCCCATGAAAATGAAAGCTTTGACCAATAGACATATTATTGACAGAAATGCAACTAGTTCTGCAGTCATCAATTGTTTTCTGTATCAAACCAAAGGTTCCATCAAACTGAAGCCTCTGTCTCGACAACAGTTGAGGTCAACTTCCTTGTTTTCTAAATGAAGTATTTCCCCTAAAGCAAAATAGAAACACCTAGCACAGATAAGACTTTTTTTTACTTTGAGTAGATAGCTCAGATTAGAATATATTCCAGTATCTCACCATAGGAGAGATCAGGAAGTTGGACTTCCAGAAAGAAAATTTACAAAGGGAGGTGGATGGAAAGAATGATACCGTGTAAACTCTTGGAGTACTTCCAAGCAAACCCTGCTGTTGAGACAGCCCCAATAACACTTCCAACAGCAGCATAATTTGCTGCTTCGCTTGCAGTCTTCAGCTAGATAAAGATAGCATTATAGTAAGGTATTGGAATTTGGAGAATGTAACAACTATGGCAGACTAACGTGCACAAGGGCTCTTTGAACAGATGGAACATAGATCGTGATGGAAGCAGTGAAACAAGTTGCTCAAAAGACTGCAGCTGCTTTGACACGTGATAGGGTCAAGATATTTCCAAACCTCGAACAAACCAAACATCAACGAGGACAAGGGAAGCTGAGCAACTTTTGAGGCTCTGGTGGTATTTTCAGATTACGGCAGGGAGCTAATATGTTCCTGGAAAGAACGAGCAAGGTCACACAAATGCTGAAATGATCCTTTTTCACATCAATTGCCGCAGATGGCATTCAATAGTAGTAAATGCTTCAAATTATTCTCAATCGGCCAAGAAGAATCTCAGTGCAGAATTTCGATCTCTGAAAGAAACATACATTTTTAGATTAAACAAATGAAATGAGAGGAAAGAAGAACAAGTATTCAGATGAGCACCGGCAGACATAAATATGAAATTCTAAGCAGACATACAAAAGATCCTGACTGCCTAATAGAGCTCGCGAATCAACCCGATATCAACCGAAATGGAGAGAACCAGCTGGACGCAAAACTGATTGAAGCGAACCGACCGATCGATCAGGAGAGAGAGAGAGAGAGAGAGAGAGAGAGAGAGAGATTACAACGGAGCCATGGACGGGATCTGAAGCGATGAACACCTCGACATCGGAGCCGGACCAGGAAGGCAAAGGCGTGTCGCGCTTGACGGAGCTGCTGTAGTTGTCGAGGAAAGAGAACGTCTCTCCCCAGAAGTCCTTCCAACCCTCCCAGTGCCGCCTAGAGAAGGACGAATCCGCCGATGAAGCTTCTCCCATGGACGCCACCGCCGCTCCTCCTCCTCCTCCAGTCCTGGCTCGAAATCACAGTAATTTGAGCTCACTTCTCCAGATCAGTTCGTTCGATCCACGCCAAAGCCCCTTGCGTCTATACGTGTAAACACAAATTTTGCACTAAAATTTAAACACACTTGCCAAAAATTTCCATCAAATTTATATAACCGTAAAAAAGACAATTAAATTCAGATTTCAATTTAGAAGCCAACATTTTATCATCATTCAAATTTTGCTATAACCTTAACACTCATTATGTAATCTAAAAATCAACCTTCATTTGGATTGAGGGATTTGAAGGGCAGGGAAGGGGAGGGGAGGATAATTGACGGTTATGAAATGATAAGAAAGAAATACTTATGTAATCCATATTTTGATAGTATTATGAAAGGCAGTGAAAAATAGGGTTAAATAATATAGATATATTATTATATTCTTTATAATAATATCTATATGTTATATTATATGGGTTAATTATAAATTCATATAAACTCAGAGTTAGAGAGATCTTATAAATCTACGGCACTAACTTGCGGGGTATGCATTATCCATTTAAGTTCTAAAGATCGGTTGATTTTGGATATTAAATTCCAACCATATCCCCATTTTATCTTAAATTTCAACTGATGTACATTACTGTTCGAATAGCCGATCAAATATTTTATAAAAATAAATATAATTTAATCAATAAAAAGTTAATT
>CXYZ01002153.1:412306-429593 GCA_900006705.1 Sonneratia caseolaris
CTTAAATTATGAAATTTTCAAAATAAAAATTTTAAATTCTAAAATTTTACTTTTTATTTTTTTATATGGCGAATTAGATTACACAGTTAGGAACACGTATATTATATTAATGTAAAATGATTAAGATGATTTAATATTTCTTCTCCTTAATTAGATTTTAAATTTGAGGTTTATGCATAAAAATAATTTATGTTACGAGAATTTATTGAATTAAATTAATTATCTAAAAAATTTTGGATATTAATTGATTTATAGGAAATGGAGGACACCTATACTTCTTCTCGTCACGAGGTTGATCTTGAACTACCAGCCATGACTCATAAGCTTCTTCCGATTTGCTTTTATTTTCTCACCTAACGTGCACTTTTCCGCACTACTCTTCACAGGATGATGCCAGTCCAGCGAACATACTACCGTAGGTTACGAGACGAGGGTGGCAGCCATTAAATAACAATCTGAATGCTGCAACAGTATTAAACGACAGTCAGTCATTCACGTAATCAATGCATCTATTACAATTTTATTTTACCTGTCATGGGTTAACTACCCTGAGATACCGGCCAGCGTCGCTATGTTCTAGATGCTCTATGAGGCCTAACCTGTTGTCCGAATGCTTATGCATCCAGTTGCAGGAAGAATGAATCTGTCGAATTTAGAAATCATCTTCGAATCACTAGTTAATTCAAATTTACGTATAAAAATAAAAACAATATGGGCAAAGTAGCCTTAATGATTGTTACTGTAATGCTTTCCATGGCTCAAATTGCATTAAATTATCGGGTTTATCTTCCTAGTTTTAAGTTGACAGTTTTCATTAGCATTTGACAATTTTTGTTAGTTTATCCTCAAAAATCGGGTTGGTCAGGTGTTCGGTCCTTAGACCATCAAAGAGCCACTGTCTGAGATTCAGAATCGCAATTGTTAACCAAACCATTCCAATGGAAGTCCAAGAAAGTAAGTGTCAGGTTGCGGCCCATGGTTTCACCGAACTCAATTGCCTAGGGCACCCGAAGTACTGGGGTTGTTTTAGTACAACAAATGGTACATACCGAAAAAAATTGTATACAAAACTTGAATAAAAGTCTTACTATCTCCACATAACTGCTAATCGACGGTCGCCCCTTCGTCGGTCTTGGACGATCAAACCCGCATGAGAAAACGAATAAGTTTCTGTTTAAGCTATATCATCATGTATGTTCAACAAGATGAAACAGTGGAGAAACAAAAAGCAGCAATGGTGTTTCCCAGCGTACAAACCTCAGGCTGATCCCCTAATTTCTAACTTCCTTTGGAGAATGAAAGGCGGAACAGAAACACAAATTCCGGGAGTTCATTGCATCTCAAGAGCATGATGTGTCAGTATAAGCAAGATTCAAGGCGCGTAAAAACCTGGAGGAAGGGACTGCTTCGACTTATCGGCCTTCTCGGAGTCAAAGATGCAAAGGGTGTAGAAGCACCTGACCTTAAACTTCACCATATCGATCCTTGCTCCTCTTGATCTTTCATGGATCGTGCATCTTTCCTCCTCGCTGTCAACCAAACAAAATAAACAACATAAATAGACATTCGGCACATATTAAATATGTCATATTTAGCATCTTCTATTAGGGTTTTTTTTTCACCTAGCATTTCCCGACCCTCTGAATCTTCATATCAAATATGTCATAATGTTCCTGACTTCGATGGCGGGGGTGTGGGGTGGGGCGCTTCGGTTGAACGACGAACATTCTTCATTGTTAACTTGGTGACTGGTTTTTGGATCAACTCGTTGGACCCTACTTAAGTTCTCATCCTCGGGGCCATTCATTTTCCATTTGCTGTCAACTTATATGCGTGTATATATGGTTTGGAAAGTAAATTGATTTAGCAGTATGTTCCCTACTCCAAATTTATACAAGGTATTCAAGTGTGAGAAGACATATGGCGATAACAACTAGTTTTGTTTGTAATGCATAACATCTTATATATAAAAATTCAACAGACACTATCGATTCAAGATCGGATTATTCAATTCATTAAAGGAAAAATCCTTTTAATTATGCATTATCTTTATTAATAAAATTCAATTATGACGTCTTGATAAAAAAAATGCATTGAATTATCTTAATCAATATATTAGTAATATTAAGGGACGAAACATACTTACACTTGATGAATAGTTTAAGAAGTTGTGAATTCAATTCACATGCATGCTATAGCCCTTGTGAGGTCATTTATATATGTACTTGCATATAGATTTATTTAAATTTATAGATATGATAGTTTCATGAATCTAGATGAAATAAATTATTTTGCATAAATTACTAAAGTCAAGCGCACGTATATCCTTTCATTACTTTCCAAGCAGTATTAGTGGTAGTTTGCACATATCAACTAAGGCTTAATGGTGATGACAGTGTGAATTTAACAATATAATGAATTTAAATATTTGATTTTAAATTAAATATTTTAAAAATTTATATGATTCACTTACAAAAAAAGAATTGACATTTATAAAAATTTTCACCATTAGTTTCCTTTTTTTTATCTTGTTAATAGAATTTCATACTTCCTCGCTACTTTTTTCCTCTTATGTTTTCATGTAGACTCATGAATCAACTTAAGGAAAAAGGCAACACATGTGTGCATGTATATATAAGGACACCTCACTCGATCGTGTGGCCTAGTTTGTGCATGCCACTTAAGTCTTTTCTCCATTGGCCCCACCGCACATTACAACACACCCACCCTTCTTTATGTCAATTTATTTACATATATGTCCATCCCTTACCTTACAAAAAAGACTTCAATTGCTTGAAGCTTTTCCTGTCAGGCTACTTCCTCCGAGTATCCTTCTATTTACCATATCCTGATCTTGATCGTTCTCTGCATATCCTAGTGGAAGAGGCCAGCCACTTGCCCACGAAGCAGGTGGTAATGGATTCTGATGTGTACCCGGTATAGAAATCTTGCCTCGGGAAAGAGCGAGGGCTTTGTGGTCCAGATGAAGCCCCGGACATCCCTAAGAGCACATCTTTTTAAAGGACAGAATCATGCGGACCCATCCAACGTGGCAGATATAACTTTTTAGATGATTTTATTGTACAATTAATCATGAATTTATTATTAACTTAAAAATAAATTAGAGAAAAATCAGTCATATCTTCACCTTTATTCTTTCTGTTCTAAGATAGTGAGTATCATCTATCACTGAAAGCCGGAGGGATTCGGGTTGTGCAGTGCAACATTTGTTTCCATCAAGTGAATAAAGCCCCCGCAGATAACTTCAAAATCAAGCAGTGACTCCCTTTTTCTTCCTTTATTATTATTATTATCATTATTTTTTATTTTTTATTTGCAGAAAGCCGTGGCTCTTTCGAAGTTGGGGAGAAAGAAATAAAGGCGATGCACGAGAAAAAGGAGACTGCAACATTCAATCTCGAGAAGATTATTCCTTCTCATCTTCCTTTATTAATGTCATCCAAATGAATCCGGACGAAAAGCAAGATTTGCAGTCTAGAAAGCACTATTCGAGCATGGCCCTACCAAATACACTATGAAGATGGACAATTTTTTCGCGATCTGAGAAAGCATCAATGGAATTACAGTGAAGAGTGAAAGGGTTTTTAATCACCCGACTCAGGCCCTCGTAATTATTGCTGCTAACCGGAGTAATTTCATCGGCGTTTTTCCACCACCGTGCAGCTCGACGGATTTGAGATTACTCGTACAAAGATTAAGATTTTCCTGAACATATTTTGATGGAATCGTGATAGACGTTCCGTCACATCTTTGTTACAAACTTAAAGATAAATCCACTGCTAACCCAACAAAAAAAAAAACATCTAATTTGCTACCGATTTGTTTACTAGCCCATAACCCATTTCGCGTTGGATCAAGCCGCCAAGTCAGATTTCCATTAATGTTCACATTGAAACCCTAAAAAATACTAAGGAAAAAAAGAGAGGAACTTTTTGCCAACCTAACGAGGCGATGATGATTGATAGCTCTTGTCCCAATGCTCGCAAGCTCACATTGTGTTCTTCATTAAAATTCCTGTTACGCTCCGTACGATAAATTCGTGTATTTGGTAATTTTCTGCAGTTTCAATTAACCTAATGTGAGCACATTTTATATATTTTGCATAATATTCTCGAGCGTGTAGGATAGGTACCGAATGGTCACTCTCTACGCGCGCGTGTGTATATATATGTATATATATTTCAGTATCATTGACTATCTGGTAATAATGATTTGAGAATTCTAACTGGAAATATATGCCAGCTTTTCTTAGTATTTTAATTATTGTCGTTTAAAATTGTATTAGTCTGCTACGATTTTCATCATTGAACTTCCATTTGAAATGTAACAATTTTCTTGCGTTCGCCATATATATAGTTCACAATACATTACAAAAATCATTCCATTTAATCTATGGGTAAATCCTAGCAACATTTTAAAAAAAACTATGCAATCCTCTATTCCTTCTAGAGAGTCAGGCCTGCAGATAAACTCAGGCAATATGCAAGGTATAAGGTTTGAAATTCTTGGGGATCGATATTTGAGGATTAGTGATGAGCTCTAAATTGTATAATATATCATGTGGTAATTAGTTAATTAATGTACTGGCAAATATCATCTAAATAAAAAAAGTATGCTATCTTTGTAATACAATTAAAAGTGTTTTATTTATTCTAAATTGTTTTTTTTACATTGCATGGTAATACATTAATAATAAGGGTACATCAGACAAGTGATTAGTCTTCTTTTTAATAATGTGACTACTTGTATATATTACTAATTATTTAAAGGGTTAATATTTCAATCAAGTACAAGTTTTTACCAAAATTTCAAATTTAGAAGGAGCATTTTTGTGTGTCCAGGTTAGGTATGAACTTTATTTTGTATATTGATTTTCGCATAACATTTGTTTTTCGTCAAATTATTTTACGTGACATGTTAATTTTGCTTACGTGGTTAATGATATCTTACATATCATAGCGTTATGTGAGATAACTTCATTGAAAAATGAATGACGTGCTAAATTTGATAAATGACATATAGTTTGTGCATAATTTGGCTACATGAAAAAGTTCGTGTTAAATTTGAAAAAAATTACCAAAGTTAATGTTTAATTAAGATATTAGCCCTTATTTTAATATACTTTATCCATTCTTTTGCAATATTTGGACCATGTAAAAATTTTCTTGTCAATCATTTGACGTTAGTGGTGTTTGTTGTTCATTGTAGATTGGAAAACCCTTAACCAAATATGGTATACTATACAGTTTAAGATATCAAGTTCAAATAATATTAGTTATATCTATGAATAACCAAACCATTTAAAACTGGTTTTCCTGGTCTGGTTAACTAGCATATCACTTTTTACAAGAATAAATATATTTTAATCATTAAAGTGTAATTGAATCTGTTTTGTTTGATTGAAATTATTGAACCATTAAAAGGCTAATAATTTTAGTTTTAAAAAGTCAATCTTATTTAATCTTCAATGAGATTGGCTTGGTTCGGTTAATTAACCAATCATATCAAGTAACTAATCGTACTTATTTGAAACAGGAAAATGCACTGTTAAAGATCTGGTTAATTATTTTTTGTTCTGCACTTGACATGAGAAAGAAAAGGCAAATAAGTGCGTTTAGGTGTAAAGGCTGAGATCGATCATAGCACAATTATAATGTTGGTGGATGTATCCATATTTCCTTTTCTGACAAAAGTTTCTTCAGGTGCAAAGTGATAAAAGATAAGCAGACAAAGGGAAGAAATCCGAAAGAGGTTGATCATATTGCTGAATTCCATGAAGAAATTCATTATTATAGCACAAGTTCAAGCACTTCCAAACAATTACAACAATCTAAATA
The DNA here is from genome assembly GCA_900006705.1 of Sonneratia caseolaris. NCBI lineage: Eukaryota > Viridiplantae > Streptophyta > Magnoliopsida > Myrtales > Lythraceae > Sonneratia > Sonneratia caseolaris. The sequence goes on from CXYZ01002153.1 coordinate 418,165, forward strand.
CCCAACAGCAGTTGGCAGCACAGACGGAAGAATTTAAGCAAACCCTAACTCCCACACGATACCGTGAAGAAGTTATACACTTAGAGCTGAACTACATAGAAGGGGAGACCCATCAATGATCATGAAAGCTAGCATGAGTTGAGTGAGATGAGTTCCATTGTGAAAGCTAAAACTATATATGCTGTAGATTCAATCTTCTAGGGTTTCCAAGCTGACGCCCAGACCACTGGTTCCTCCTTCCAAGCCAAATATATTCCTGGCTCCTGATCTGCCCGATGACCCTGTGGTAGCATTGCTGACCACCCGGCTTGGTACCTCTTGAGCAGCGCCTTAACATCGCCAATGATGTCATCGCTGAACCTGACAGGGGAGAATGCTTGCGTGAGCCTCTCCGACCATTGAAGCCCTCTTTCCCTTCTCTCGCAGTCCCAACCATGGATATCTCCATCACCGCCATCGCTGCCAGTTTCGCAGGCCATAACCCTAATTATGCTACGTGAGCACTCCCTCTCCAACATCAACCTTTCATTGCTCGCCAGGGAGAAGCAATCTTCTAACATCTCAAAATATATTGTATAGAATCTAAGGCACTCCTCGAAGCACTTGACAAAATCATCTCTCGAGCTCGAGAGATCAGCTTCTTCTTCCACGATGGTCACAACCTTGGGTTGGAGTGTCTGGAACATGTGTATCACGGCTGCTCTATCTTCCACCTCAACTCTTCTCAGTGCTCCGACACAGTTTATTGCAACCGCTTCATCCTCTTGAATCCCTAGTTCCTCCTTTGTGAGCTGTTCTAGCTTAATTGGTTCACTGATCACGTTAATTTCGAAGGGCACTCCCATAAGCCTCGCAAACTTCTCCATCCTCTGGCCAATTTCCTTCATGACCGATCTTGCAATACTTGAGGTCACGATGACGGTGAGCTTCAATCGCGGTGTCTCATCGTATCTCATGGCTAAGGCCTCAAGCAAGGTCGGCCACTGAGTGCAGAAGGTGTTGCTTACATCAATTATGTGAAGCTTGCTTTCCCCATCTATGGCTTCCAAAATTGCACCATTTGAAGCAACATGACCAAAGGTTGTCCAGGGGCTCACCTCTTGGAACTTGAGTATCAACTTCCTTGCAGCATCAAAGGAGAGGCTCTTCTCTGCAACCGAGATAAGGGTTCTGTAACAGCGTCTTCCCGAATCTGTCGCCTTGCAGAAGAGTGCTTGCAAGAAGTAAGAAGCCAGTTTCTGGTCGCAATCTCCATAGGGTGAAGCCAATTCATTCAACACCCACAGGAGGTGACGAATCTTACTCGAGTCCCTGTCGGAGATCGCCCTCGCACACTCTCGGAGAAGGCTTGCCGCCCATTTCCCAGCTGCAGACAGCTCGGTGGAGTCCGATGAACGGGTTGCTGGAGAAGCATGGCTATTAATGCTACTGCTTTGTGTGTCTATGATCGGATCATCGATTAATTTCTGGTCGAAACTGAAGGATGTTACTTCGGGAGAAAAGAGGGATGCGTGCATATTGGGCAAGTTGCCGAGTTTCATATGTGTGTCTTCGTGAAAGTGCCCAGAGAGAGAGAGAGAGAGAGAGAGAAAGAGAGAGAATAATAGCAAATGTATACTATAAAAAATATGAACTCAATTAGGACCCATAAGACGCTTTGGGTCATTGTCCTGCTCGATTTATTGTGGTATATATAGCTTGAACTTCATATTATATATATATATATATATCTTTTCACTTCACATATAAATTATTGAGGTCGGGCCAAACAAGAAGCATATATGGTTTGATTTCGTCATACAAAATGCATAAAAAAAAATCACAATGATTGAAATAAATTACCTTCCGAAATTAATGTGATATTTGAAATTTGTAAATTAATAAAATTCATGGATAGAGAGATTTATCATTTACTCACATGATACAATTCAAAGCTAGATTGATGAAGACTCGAAAAAATGTACAAAAATATGACACATACAATTTTTTTTCAATATGTATTATTAGATATTTAGAAATTTGATAGGCTTAAATTAATATACCTTCAAGGCTCGTAGACAATTAAAAGCAAAATTATAATTTTTTTATTTATATGATTCAAATTCTATAATTTGTTTTTGTCGGTAATGTATTCGATAACTTATTTTTGTTAAATAAAAATACTGGAATGAGGCATATAGCTTGTCATCCAACCATTCATATATAAAAAGATCAGCCTTCTTCAATATAATATTATAATATAAAAATAAATAAAATTTCATATTTTTATGTGTAAATTCGACGGATCTCCCATACATAATGGAGGATTTGGATGTGTAGTAAGTAGAGAGCACTCTGAATTGCATATGTATTTATGTAGTAATTAATTCGTAATCGGACATGACCTTAATTATGTATTTACACACATATATATATATATATTTATGAGTAACTCGTACATTGTATTTGAAATTAACAAGAGGAGGAATCAATTGTGATCCCACAAAAAATAAAAAATTCCTGGGATGGAATACTATTTGCTACTTGCCCTTATATGCTGTGCTGCATTTGTAAGAAATGTCGTATTTATATGTATAGTTTATAATTTTATACTATCAAATTGATATCATTTTAATATTATCCGTGTATTTATTTTCATTTAGTTATTTTTTTGTAAACTTGTAAATAAACGGCTTATCTATATAATTAGTGAGCTGCTTAGTTTAATTTTATCCTATGAATGACTGACCGCGATTATTTATCTTTAATATCTTTCCCTTATATTATATTCAAATTTCTTCAACATTATTAGTTTCTCTGCTAATCCAACATATTCTAACGTCATCAAAAAGCTTCAATAGCATGTATCTCCTAATGAGACTCTTGCCTAATTAAGGCTTTAGCGCATGAACAAAAGCAAGGTCCTTCGAGGCAGCTGGAGATGCGGCCAGAAGTGATGCCTCGGGTTTCTGCTTGTAGTGGCGATCGAGCATGATCTTTCTTGTACCAAGCTAATTAGGGATCATTGGTTCCAATCTTGGCTACTGCTGCAAAACAAACTTTCTCAAGATCAGATGCAGCATCTGAGTAGATTAATGCGATCCACCCTTTATCTTGTAAAGCTGAGATTTCTTGTTTCATTTTATCTCATCATGAATTTTAGCGATAGTATCCCTTTCCTGAACATATTGCAGATTGCAATTCTGGTTTCGGTGCGATTCTCTCCATGCAACACGGTAGAAGAGGCACTCACCAAATAGGTGAGCCTCTCCATCGGAGCTGGAATGGCAGAGTTGGCAAGAATTTGCCTTCCTCTGGAAACGAGGGGAGGGATGGTCTCGCAAATCTCCACAAGAAGATCTTAATCCTTTCATGAAGTCTTAATTTCACACAGTGCTTTCCATATTGGATCTTGCCCATTATTGCTAATTTCCCATCTTTCCTTTTGATCCAATCTGTAAAAACCTCTTGCAGTATGATTTCCACATGAATTCGAAATTCAGAAATGGTCACCAGCATAACACACCTCACTCAGATCAATTTTGAGGACATTACTTACTGTAAAATCTGACAATAATGTCCTCAGAAGATCTACATTGCATCTTTTGGGGTTTTGCAAGACAAGATTGCGTATTTACTTACACAAACACATATATATATATGGTAACATGTTAAATTCTCCTAATATTTACATTAAATAAATTATGTCCCTAGTGTGTTAAAGAATTGCAAAGCATGCTATTCTAAATAATTAAGAGGATTAATTAGTAAAACTTGTGTCTCTTGTATATATAATAAAGGAGATGTCCATTTTCTTAGGTAGACATATACGACACTTACATACACACACACACACATATATATATATAGTAACAACTAAGGATGAAGATTCTTGACTTCATGGAAGCTTGGCAAAATGATATTACATTTTATTTAATAATTACAAGATTGTAAATTTAATTTTTATTATTGTAATTGAATGAGAGTATGAATTAAAAATAATAATATATAAAGAAATGCCCCTTTTTTTTAAATAAATACGTGATAATTATCATTAGCTGATATATAATATAAGATATAAGAAATTATTTGAGTTTCTTATTATTACTTTTTTTTTAGCAAAGAGAGATATTTAGTTAAAAGGGATTAGGAGAAGTTAAAAAATAAATAAATGAGTACAATAAATCTTATTTTTAATAAGAATTGAATATAAAAATACTTAATTTTGCATCATAGGCAACAGCTATAGATAAGTGTACCTTATCTTATTGGAATCCTAAATAATCCCTCCTTCGGTGGAAGTTTTTACTGCCGTGAGATTGAGCTCGCTTCGGTGAATATTATAGCCATTTTATCTCCAATTATTTTTTTCGACCCTAAAATCTAAGGAGACCTGTGAACGGGAAATAACATGAAAAATATTACACAAGTTTCACTCAATATTGTACGTATATATTTTTATTAAGTTATATTATTGCCACTCAAAATCCATCCCTTTTTATTCTTTTATTATGTTTAGCTGTCTTAACAAATTATCTAAACCCGAGAGGTGTAACTTTAATTCCATATAATTGCACACGGACTTGAATCCCATATAATTTTGCCTTTTGTCACCGTCATTGAAAGCCTTTTCCTACTCCATATTTGAGGGTGCAAATGCTTGTTTTGATCTGCTATTGAAAATCATTACTGACGGTCCACCGAGAATCTTCAATAGTTCTAATAAAAGTTGAGTGAAGTGTTTGTTATTGTTTACGTATAAGAAATTAAATATCAATATCTTATTAACTTAAAATTTTTTTTTGTTAAATATGTAATCATCGCTTTTATACTATATGATTAGTTGACCCTCTTATATGTGTATAAAAAAAATGCTCAACTTGTGGACATGAGTATTAAATGGCATACAGTACTTAGGAGACACCTTGACATGTGAAAATGGATGTTGAGAAACAAAATCTTACACGGAAAAAATAATACTAGAGGTTTTGATAAATAAAAGGTTGGATATTATTATTATATTAATTTATGTGACTTATTATTGCTATGATAAGTCCAATAAAAATTGCATGATTATCGGATTATATTATCTCACTAAAGATGGGTCGACGTGCCAAGATTGACGAGTCCTAATTTCCGACTACCTGTCCTTCCCGACCAACCTCCACTTCCCGAGAAAAGTGAGGAGCACCATGGTATCCTTGGGCAGCTTCTGTTTGTACCCACTGTTTTGTCCACATTGAAGATGGCTTGAATAGAATTTATCATACGAAAGAGGAAAATATAATTTAATAATTCAAATGAATTTTATAAACTTATCTTTTGAGGCCGAATTCCCATTGCTGTTGCCTCTAGTTTGGTTGGACTGCTGGGGAAAATCCCAAAATCTGTAGAAGGGCAGTCTGTAATGGACGTGAAAGGATTACTCGTGGAAGAGTACAAGCAGAAACTGCTTGAAGGGGCATTACCGGGGGGGTGGGGGCGGTGTTGGGGGTGGCGCGGGTCGTGGTGGCTGAACAGTTTCATGAATCATGATTCCCTTCTAATAAGCAAATCATAGTGTTCGAATAGAGACACGTTCAACCGATCTCGAGTTAGCTTGGAAAACAAGGGAGAGGAAGACAGCCAACCGGTTGATACAAATGGAAGCCTAGACAGGACCCAACAAATCCATTAATTCCCTTTCAGCACACCCATCTTCAGAAAGAGTTTTATCAGCACGAACAAGATAGGGGTGGATCCTGATCAATGCAATCACTGACACATGAACGGCCATTTGAGCCCGATCCGGGGGAAGCCTAACCAGTACGTTCGAAGCTGGAATAGGATCCTTTTCCAGGTTATAGAGGAGCACTAAGTTGCTCATTTTTTTCCATTGAAACAATCACTTTTAGTACAACGACACGCTGTTAAATGCACAGGTTATTGTCATCCTGCATCAAAGCTAAATGGTGAAACATGAGGAGGAATGTCAAAATTTCACAATCAACTTTCAGTCTGGCCACTCAGAAATACAATTATCAAATGATAAATCTCCAGCAACTGTAGTGGTCTCTATAGATAGATCGTCTCTGTTGAAGTGTCAACGTAGGAAGAGGACACAACAGCTAGAGTCCTGGGCTCAGAGAAACTAACTCTTACTCTGCCAAGGCAGTCTTCAGCTTCCCCCGTAGAAATTGCAATACATGCTCACGCTTCCAGTTGTCAATTCTGCAAAAGGAACAAGCGCAAGTAGTATCCCGATCTTTATCTAAAATGTAATGAACATCATTGAGGAGAACCCGAGTTTAGGAGATAACTGTGCAATTAGGTCTGACTAACAATGCCAAACTTTGCAAGAATCTACTTGACCACACATTATGACCCCACATGTTAGCTAATAACCTCAATATCCACATATGCTCATCGATAACCGAGCAGGGCAACCATTGCCCTCATGAACACTTTCTTTTTTGAACTTACTCTCAGCTGAAAATTGGCCAGAGGAACTCAAAATGGAACTGTAGCTCTCTACAATTATCGATGAGAGCTCGGACACATGATTCAGGGTGTATCATTTTCACCGATTATGCTGAACTTGCTCAGTCATTTCAGTTATCATTGAATAAATCTTTGCTGTAAACAATATCTGGACCTTTTAACTTTCTGATTTTTCAATTCCCTTGGAAAAAGAAAACAAAAACAGGATGTGAAGAAGGACAATCACCTGATAGTGTCTTTTTCTTGACCATCCTCATCGAGCATGATCAACTTTGGTGGAGAGTTGAAAACATACTTCACTTTGACAGAAGGAAATTGGTCCTTCTCTTCTTCAATAAAACCAACAATTTCTGGATAAAATACCAACTTCCTCATGCAAACTTCCAATACTGCCCCTGTATAGGTGACCTGCGGGCGAAAACAAAAACATATATTTCAGGGTGAAAGACAACAGAAAGATAAACTTTGATTTTGGGGTTTATTATCAATATGCTATACTTACTTAAGCTCAAATGAATAAACGGCTCATAAATTTTAGAAATTTGTGGTTCTTAATACCCAAAAATGCCATAACTATTATGAGTTTCAATAATGATAAGAAGAGACTGCTCACCTTGAGTTCTTTATTATTATTTTGGGTCGATTTCAACAATAATCTTCTAGTTTCACTTACCCCAAGCCAGAAAACTCTAAACTGCAGGTATATTGGCCATATTAGAGGTGATGAAATTCGGAGGACCATAAATTATTCTCAGTTCTGTTAGTTAGTATACTTTGTGCTAGGTAAATTCACTAATATCAATTTTGTGTACATTTAACAATGCCATACTAGTGGATCTTTAGAAACAGTTTTCCAGATCATCATTATATACCCCCCTGAAGCATGATTCCCTCAGCCAAATCATAGCTACTTCTCACCAATATCAATCCACTCAAACTCCAGTAAAGAGGAGCAAAACAAATATAACTCTCCACCAATCAGAACCTTCTAGGTAATGGTTCAAATTTTCCAAACGAAAATTAACAGTAAGTTATCAATACTGGCTCATCAGCTAGTAAATTTAATGACAAAGATCTATTTCTAATTCACCCTATAAGCCATAAAGAATCTTGGAGTAGATTTAAAGTTCAATCAAATGTGAACTAAATTAACTAACTAAAATGCTGTAATTGTAAACATAATCACAATAGATAATTTGAAAGAAACTGTTTCCTATATCTTAATGGAAGCAATCAACCATAAACCTCAACAACATAAAGGATAATTGCATGAGATTTAAGATTCAACATCGGATCTAAACCAAACTCAGAACAACAACAGAATAATGATAAGCATAAGCTCCTCATAAGTGCCAAATGTAAGAAAAAGAATGACATGAAAGAACATGGTGTCTATCCCTTAGAGGATGATATCACCAATACCTTGCTTGTCTCATCATCAGAATCCTCTGTGCAACATTTTAAACAGTCAGATACCAACTCTGCACACAGAAACCACAAATCAGTGCGCTTGAGAAGCTCAAACTTCAAGAAAATTTTAAATAAACTTCTACAAAATATGCAGCTATCCCTAGACATCCTGATAGATGCTACGACCTCCAATAGTATAAGCTCGTGGATCTTCCATGTCTCAATTCAGCAAAAGTTACGCCAAGTTCTTTAACAGTCATCCTATGCACGAAAACATCTACCCAGACCAATTGTAGATAGAGTAGAGAAGTGGATGGACTTGGAGCACCAAAACCAGTAATCAATTAATGATGTACGTACAGCACTTTTCTAGTACCGTACTTGTTCCTGTTGATCAACTAAGCATCATCTAGACAGTTCGAAATCAACTGATGTTCACCAACTCTTTCATTTTCAATCTCATCACTTCAAGCCGTTCACCTGTTACTAGAAGACAAATTAGGGGGTTTCCTCGCTTATGTTGCTCTAAAAAAACAGAACAATCGATTCCAGATCTACTATAAAATTCATCCCAGCAGTCAGAAATTATAACTTGCACAAAAGAAGAATCTGATATCTACTAATGCAACCTTGGTGCTCTAGACCACTGTTCCAATGATTGAGGACGCACCAAAAAGAACAATTGTGAAGAAAGGCGTGAAATTGAAGAATGTAAACCAAGCACTCGAATAATCAAATAAGCAAAATGATCATATACTTCCTTAAAATGATTATATAATTCCTCAAAGTTATGACTTTTTCCAATCAAAGCTGACTGTAGTACGACAGCATCGGATCCTAGCAAAAAAATTGAGGAGCCCACAGGATAATTTGTTGAAGTTACAATTAAGGCAACGTGGAACCTACAAATCATAGCTGAAAGTAGAGATTTGTATTACGAAGCCCCTCAATCTTCGACCGGAAAATCATTCATAGAGACAACGATTGCTAAGCACAAAGCCGGGAATTACAACGTCAAATTAACGGCGGAAACTGTGAGGGGAAGAAGAAGAATAAGAAGATGAAGCGGCGAGACCTTGGTCCTTGACGTACTCGGCGAAAGTGTTGCAGTCGGAGCAGAGGGCGAGGCCAGTAAAACCTAAGGCCTCACATTCTCTTGTGCTCAGCTGATCTCTCGATGATGCGACTGAGAACGCAGCAGCGATCACAAACAGCAGAAGAATGCATCTGCAAGATTGAATCTGCGAACTCATCGGCTCGTCAGCCTCTCTCTTTGCACTCTTATCACTCAAGTTTCAGACGCGATGGTGGAAGCCCCAGCAGGTGACCGCGGCGGGGTAAGAGCGGTGCGTACGGTCACAGAGTTGCCAGAGCCAAAGGCAGGGGCAATTGGGGGCAGCAGAGACCTTAAAACGGCGTCGTGGCCCTAAGATTAAAGCGTTGACTTTGGTCAACTAGCAAGAGGGATTAGCTAGCCCATCAACTCGTCTAATTCATCGAGGCTCGACAATGATTGGCCACCAGAAGTTTTACACTTTTTTTAAACCAATTTAGAAAAAATAGAATTTGAACTAATCCATTTATTTTGGTTGAGTTTTTTCTCTTAATGACTAAATTTAGGTTAAATTTAATAAGTGAGAATTTAATGAATTTGTATATATTAGATGATATAGAAAAAAAAAAGATTCGAGTAGGTTTCACTTGTATTGTTAAAAGTGCAATTTGGGCTGGTTCAAAATAGGCTCAAAACAGTTTGACCCGGTTATGATTAGACTCGTTTGCTTAATGTGTCAATCCGGTTACGGGTCACGGTTTAGATAAATATAAACCAGTTTGAAATTATTTATAAACAAGTCGGCTTGATTTGTAAACCGTCCATTTTTTTATTTATTTAAAAAATTATTTCAAATGAATACTTTTATTTTTTAAAAATTTTAAATTGATACGACAAAATCCGATTATTAATTTGCAGAATTTTTGATAGTACAGGCCAGTTTTCAACGGTTTTGAACTAATTCAGCTTGGTAATGGTCTCAACCAATTATGGTTTAACGGGTTCATATTTCGAAACATACTCGTAACCATTCCAAACCCACTAAGAATAGTTATGGGCCAGATTAGGAGTANGAACTAATTCAGCTTGGTAATGGTCTCAACCAATTATGGTTTAACGGGTTCATATTTCGAAACATACTCGTAACCATTCNGAACTAATTCAGCTTGGTAATGGTCTCAACCAGTTATGGTTTAACGGGTCCATATTTCGAAACATACTCGTAACCATTCCAAACCCACTAAGAATAGTTATGGGCCAGATTAGGAGTAGTCCAGGCCAATTCCAAATTTGAACGGTCTAGTTTCAATCTAATTTTGGACCAGTCCAGCCNTAGTCCAGGCCAATTCCAAATTTGAACGGTCTGGTTTCAATCCAATTTTAGACCAGTCCAGACTGTTTAACATCTCTAGGTTTCACACAATAAATTAGAGAATCCATTAAAAGCAATCCAGATTCATGTTTCAATTCCAGTGCACAGGCTAATTAGACCGAAACCAAAACTGGGATTCAAAATGGGATGACAGTCTTAAAGGTGCAGTGTAACATCTTGTCGCAAACAAAAAAAGTCACACCTGACCGCAATAATATTTTTTAGAAAAAAGATACTTCTGTTTTTTTTTTTACTGAAATCGTTAAGCTTCTTCTAACGCGGCCCACTCGCATTGATTGACACGGATTTCTTTCTTGGTGATGTCGGTGCTCGCTCCGATGATGGAGTTGTCGAAGAGGAACGATGAAGAACCTGTTAGCATTGCAGAGTTGTTCTTGCGATTGAGCGGCGGAGGGAGCGGCAGCTGGGCTCGGGGGTCTAATGATCGAGCTGAGGCAGAAAAAGATTTATCTTTAGGCATCGGATCCAACGAAGAGCACAGGGGAGAGAGGATGGTGCAAATTGTAACTTAATTTTTTTTTTAGACATGATTTCAGCGTATATTCCGGAAAATTTAATTGTTAAAATTTTCTCAAATAATTCGATATATCTTATTTTTAAATATATTTTTATAAATAAAAAAATTTATGTTATGAAAGTTTTATATTTAATAAATNAGTATTAGTTATTTTATTAAAAAAATAATGTAATAACTTTTTCAAGAGAAGACCACTATTATAGTGATCTATTCCCCTACGATTTAAGTAAATCAAATGTTTCACTGCTCAAAACATGTTCAATTTTATACACAAATAATATATGTATATATATATATATATGTATTCGAAGACAACCACTGTGTTTTTTCCCCATAATATTCATATATTTTATATATCAGTTAATAATAAATAATAAATAATCATTAAATTAATAACAGTCATGAATAACTCTCCACTTTCATCTTCCACAATTTGCTTTCTATAATTTTAAAAATCAGAATGAGCAAACTAGTTTGATTGAGAATCGGCCACTCACCTAGTCTTATTTTTATAAAAAATTCAATTACACTTTCGATGATGTCAACTCCAATTGAATTGGTCGGTTCTTGTTTCGACCGGTAAAACCAATTGAATA